>CAUJGJ010000318.1:120700-133200 GCA_963170055.1 Halisarca cf. caerulea | reverse complement strand
ATTGAACAACGTTCATGTGAAATACTCAGTTTACCTTCGGCAGCGATCCCCAACAAGCGAGCATAACCCGACAGCTCTAGGAGGAAATTGAAGGACGGAATGTTCCTTAGTACAAACCGAACAGACGGTCCAATAGTGTCCCTTGTCCGTGACTCTACAAGCTTGATCAGCCCGCCAGCCAGATTAACAGGTGGTAGTCTAACCTTGATATCGATCACATCTGGTGGGTCAAAGTGCAGCTCTGCATAGCGGTGGAAATACCACAGAAACATGAAGCTTCCTCTGATGTACAAACCTTTGCGGATGTAGAGTCCAGTCTGGGGCACGGTGTACTCCACTGTCGATATGGAGATAGTAAAACCACTTGTAAAGCCAATGTCCAAGAAGAAGCTCAACAAAGAACCTGACAGCCTCGTACAGAATAGCATGTCTATGATGGAGAGCAGGGTTATCTTATCATGAGTTTCGGCTAAAATGTACTTGTCTTCAAACTCTGTTGGATTTAAACTGGAAGTTGGTTTGGGATTCAGCATTCCTGCAAATGCCGCTAACTCCAATCTGTAGCAACTTCTGTCTCCAATACCCACTACTAGACCAAAATTAGCTGAAGGTCGTGAGATACCTTGTCCCAGACGAGCATACAAGTAGACATAGCAGAAATCGATCTTGACTCTTTTCAAGATGCTTGGTGGCTTGTCCAAAATAACACTGGTAACATCAGTGCACGTGGGTAGGGTGGAGTTGAGAGTGAAATCTGCTACAATCTGAAGATTTGGGTATTTCAATTGAATTGTTCCATCTAACCGCAGGGAATAATCAGGGATTTCAATTGTTCCATTTATACCAATGAACACATTCGGTTTCTTGAATTCTACCAGCAGTAGAGCATTGGTTACTTTGAAATCTCCAAACATGAAATCGTTTAAACCTGCTTGGAGGACAAGGTGGTCAAAGCTTCTGATGTATGTGTAGAGATGGAACACAGCATTAGCCCCAAGCAAACTCCTGGCCTCAATACAGAATTCAGTAGAACAGGGATCAGGCCAAGACGAAACGCTGTAAAAAGACACACCCTTCAGAAGAGATCGCTGCTCCAAATAGCGATAGGTTGGGCTTGCCCAGGGCAGCTTACCACTATCAAATGAAGAGTACACCAAAATGGTGTCCAGCTTCTGATTAAAGAACGGAACATGATAAACTGGATCTCCAAACACACCGTGAATAAAATTAGCCACTACAAAGTCTGTGACATCAAATCCAAGAGTGTAGTCTTGTAAATCGAAGATGCAAAGAGCACCACGAACTGTGGCATACTGCCTAGAGTAAACAGTGCCATCCCAACAAAGCTCTTCGGCATACCTCTGTGGTAGAAACTTTATCAAAATGTCGGTAATACCGAGAGAAGATGATCCAAAGCTTGTAATGGCAGCACGTTTTCCCACACTGTTGCTGGAGTCAGTAAAGAAGGCTTGGATGTCCCTCACCGTCTGACCAGGAATGAATATATCAAGTAGCCCACCCACTCCTGAGGGAAATCCCTCTGTTTTTCCCCTACATTGATACGAACTCCCATCATATTCTATTGTAGCACTGAAACCCACTTGCGCAATATCAAAATGACCACTGATCATGTACGGTCTGAGAGACACTCCACCATTCAGTGAAATGGGAAAGGTTATATTGGCAGAAGCAAACAATATAAGATTTTCAACTATTTCAATGGTGTGAGATATGGAAATTACCACCCTGCTCTCAAGATTGTCAAAAGGCAGTGAAATTTCTACAACATTAAAATTGGTAACATCAGTTTCAACAAGGGGAACAGTGGGAACAGTCAACATGGTGGAGATGAAGGAGAACATGTCAGTTAGAGTAACATTGTCATCGACGGTGGACACAGGATGAAGTACAGCTGTGTTCAGAGAAGAGCTGTACGACAGTGCCCAATGCTGGATCGCACCCAGAGTGGGGACTGACAGGTCAAACACAAACTCCAAACCAGACAAATTGTTCGGAATGGATGAGGGCACGAACGGCAGATCTAGCTGTGAGAGGCGTCCATCGCTTATAACAAAGTTGGGAGTTGCAAATGTTAAGTGATAATTATCAAGGTTCAAGTTGTTGAAAAACGTCAACCTACTGATGTCAACGCCTGACAGAGATGAGATCAAGGAATCTAAGGTGATGGACAAAGTGGTTGAAGCGGTGTATCCCGTCATGATGAATACATCAGGTGACTGCCCTCCTGATAGAATGTGATGGACTACAATGCATACATCGTGCTGGAACCAGCTACCTATCTGTAAGGTACCACGAACCACAAGGTAAAATTCATATCCGGCTGCCACATCAACAATACCATTGAATTTGTGGCCGGTAAGCAAGATGGTGGTCTTGATCGGATCGCTTGGGAAATTGGCATTAAATGCATCATTGACAAAAGAGACTAGATCAATATCTCCAGCAGTGTTTGCTTCAAAAGTCCATGTGTTATCATCGGTCAAATCAACATCAATGTTAAATTGCAATCCTCCCCAACCCTGCACTCCCAACAGCTTCAAGTAGCTCAGTACACCAGTGGCTGATACATGCACTCCAATGGTGAGAGAAACATCGGTAATGTTGAGCAGGTCAAGAAAGAGACTGTGATAAGCAGTGGTGGAGAAGGTGTGTGCATCCAGAGTCTGAGACGTACAGCTGAAGTTCATTTTTTCAACATTCGCTAGAATGGGTAGTGCAAAGACAGCACTTGACCCAAACAGAGCCAGCACAAAGTCCCCAGCTGCAATGGATCGGTTTTGAAAGACAGAAATCTCATACGGCCCCTCTACAGCACCATATCCGGCTAAAGAGAGGGAATTGAAGCTGTTTTGGACGCAAGTGCACAGTGAACTTGGGCTGCACTCCAGGATGTCTTCAATAGTTCCAATGAAGTCAGAATCACCAGGAACAATCGGGTTGGGATTGAAGGGGTTAAACTCTGCAGAACAAACACAGAACAATAATAATAACATGTACATCTATCTACATGAGGGGTCTTGGTGGTTCAGTATGTTAGCAATGGAAGCTAAGCAGTGAGCAGGGGGCACCATCCCAGCTGTATGCCATAAGGCATTTTTTCACTGCACCTCGCTGCCACCAACCTGGGAACAGGTGAGAAGATGACCTACTGCAGTCACCAAACTAATTCGAATTTGATTTAATTTGATTGTGTGTGTGGGATACTGGGGGCCTTAGGAGTAGCCTCAGCTAGGATAATGGCCCACCTAGTTAAAATAAGAAAATATTATTATTATTATCATTATTATTATTCACTATAGGATATACTTGTGTCAGATTAAATTAAATTATATTTATTACATTTAGGCTCATCAAAGGGAGATTATAAATTGTAAAGGTTGCAGCAAGTGGAATTCTAAGTAGATTTAAGCTATTGTTAAATGGAGGTCAATATAGGTCAATGATTAGGAAATTTACCGTATTTCCTCTAAAAATTCGACCGCCTAAAGTTTCGACACCAGTTGTGGAAGTGTCGTAAGGCCTCTAATCAATGGTGAAATCGCATGCAAGCTGTAGACTCATTTGCCGATTGTTCTATTGTTTCCCATGTGGTAGTACCATTACTGAGGCAGTTCTTGGCCAGATATGGAAGGAGCACAGCCTGTACATACACCGGATTGACAGTATTCTGCAACACCAGAAACGATTTGGCCGTCATCGTCGGAATACAACACTAACAGCGATTCACAATCTGCGTGTTGTCCACGCACCGAAGAAGAAACCTTTAGCTCAGTGCCAAGTGTCTGTTGCCTTGGATTTCTGGTACTGTTGTGTGCTACGAATAATTTGAACTGGTACCATCAATCAACAGTACTAAATTCTTGTCGTCCATTTTTAAAATGGCTGGCTATCAAACACTTGCCCAGCACATCAAATTAAACAGAGCTGTGATTTGATGACAGAAAACACAGTTCCCCTGTGTACAGTACAGCAAGTGCTACCTTGATATCCCCCTCCCCATATACACTTATAACCCATTCACCCGGCTAATCTGACAGCAGTTGGACCATGGAGAAAATTTACAAACACATTAAAACAACAAACTCTCTGGTTTTCAACAATACTATACCTGTCCCAAATGGGGGGTGGGGGGGGGGGGGGGGGGGGGGGATTAGCAAGGTTGCATTGTACATATACGTACAGGCAATAGTCTCGTCAACCAGACCTATTTTGCCTCATTTATTACAATCTGCCATTTAATTGTACACTTGAGCATGCAATAAAATGGTGGATCATAGCAAATGAAGCAGAACAGGGTCTGGTTGACAAGACTATATAGGCAAAACTTAGCACACTGTATTAAGCAATATGCGCAATACGTACACCTACTAACTTTCACAGCTCAGTCCATCTGCTTGTAATACATTCCCTGGGTTGCAGGCACACTCATAACTTCCAATGTTGTTAGCGCAGACTTCCTCACACGAGTACTGCCCAGTGCTGCACTCATTGATATCTACACAAGAGAATGCAAATTGAAACTTGAAATTTAATGACATGTTATAAACTTTCATGACTTTCACAAATGAACAGTCACATTCATACACAAGGATATATTTGCAAGTTCCTTCAAATTCATTACAGGTACTGGGCACAGACTGCACTACAATTTCAGCTGAGCGGCCATTTGCAATAATAATAATATGACCATACATAAGTTTCAAGTTGTAGTGTATGTAGTTTTTCTGTATACAAAACTAACAAAATATAATTTGGCACAATAGCATGCTATATGTGACCACAGTGAAACCTGCGATGGTGGACACTCTGAAACAAGGACAACCTCTCCACAGAAGACAGAGCTTGAAATCTCAAAATATTTTCTCCCCGAGTTACATATAATACTTACTGAGCCTCCCAAAGAGAACAACCTCTTTACAAAGGACAAAACAGGCTGTCCTAAAGTGTCCTATATTCGGAAATTCCACGGTAAATCCATAACTAGCTGAAATATGCACCTTAAAAGGCATTTTTTAAAGTTATAACCCACTACTGCAATCACACACATGTACATCAGTTAAAGCCAGAGCATGCACACTCATAATTAATACATAATATGTTTGTGGCTACAGTCTGCCTACAAAAGTATGTATATTATGCAAAATATTATACATATATGCAGGTGTATACTTGTGCACTCCATCACAAGTGAAGAAAATGCATCATTCTACATGCAAACATCACACGCATGGCATTCAAGGCAAATACGGTGAAACCCCTCTATTACGGACACCTCAGGACCAGGAAGGACTGTCCTGATTATTGAAGTGTCATCATTTAAGGGGTTGAAGATGTACTACAGCAGATTATAGCTAATAATTAGGTTCCATAGGCATAGGCATTAGGTTTACTAGGCATACATGTGTCCGTATTAGAGAGGTGTCCACAATTCAGGGGTCTCGATTAGAGGGTTCCACTGTATACATTACACATACGTATACATACGTACCTACACATGTGATATCCTGGACCAAATCATACCCTACTTCACAAGAGCAAGTGAAAGATCCAATGTTGTTGGTGCACTTGTGGTCACATGGGTACTTGCAACGTGGCCGCTCACAGCGAAGACACTCGTCAACATCTGAAGAGAAAATGCAGCATGCAAACGCAATCAAGACCAGCACATTCATGAAATCTAGTGGTGTGGAAGTCTGTGAACTTCTTCAATCACAATGTATGTTTTACAATGCACAGTACTCACCGATACAAGTTGTCCGTCCACTGAGATCATAGCCAACACGACATCCGCACTGATAAGACCCAATAGTGTTTGTGCAGAACTCAGGGTGGTCACAAGGATTATTCTCAGAACATTCATCAATGTCTGTGTGGGATATATGCAGTGCAAACATATAGTACACAAAACCACACAGCCAATACACATGCATGCATACATGCACACACACACAGACACACACACATACATACACGTACGCACGCACACAAGCACACACACACACACACACACACACACACACACACACACACACACACACACACAAGCGCGCGCACACACACACATGCACACAAATACACACACACACACACACACACACACACACACACACACATAAACACAACTTACACACATAAACACACAACTACTTTTATAGGCACCCATAAAGGATCTACCATCACATTAGGCTACATATCATATTATGGAGTAATCTGCGAAAGCGGTGCAGGGCTAGGTGGGCAAAGGGCAAGACGGGCATAGGGCTAGACAAGCACTGTGCAAATTCCTACATCCCGCAGTACATATATATATATACAATGTGCTGAACATGCGGGATGTAGGAATTTGCACAGTGCTCGTCTAGCCCTATGCCTGTCTTGCCCTTTGCCCACCTAGCCCTGCACCGCTTTCGCAGATTACTCTTGTTCCATGGGTTTTTGGAGGATCCTTTTTGCACAGTCCTACGTCAATTCTACATCCTTTTACCATTTTTAAATGGTTTTTATACACCCTCACATTATATACGACATACATACAAATGGTTAAGTCCACGTTTGACTGACCTACACAAGTTGTTTGACCAGAGAGCCTCCACCCTGTAGTGCAGCCACACACAAACGAACCAATAGTATTGGTACATGTCTGATCGCATGGTTCAATCTCATAGCACTCGTTGATGTCTGCAGAGTAAGAGAATGTGTGAGACATTGCTTATACAGAGGACACACGTTATACAGAAACACTCTTACAGTGAATTTTTGCCTATAGTGAACAAGTACAAGTGTCCCAGTTAGTGGTCTACCGTGAGAGGTTATCTGGTTATAGTGACTTCGGATAAAGTGAAGAATTTCAGTGTCCCCTGGGATTTGTTATACTTAAAATCCACTGTGCATAATTATGATTATTACTGTGACCTGTGAGTACAGGTTAGCAACATGGTAAAACAGCAAGTTACAGACATAATAGTGTACCTAATTCCTGTCGAGGACTTTAAATGCATGCAGTACAATAATAAACTTAAAGCTAATTGAACTTCATCCTTGTCAGATTTTCATTTGATGAAACTTTCGCAGTTTTCACAGATTTAAAGCCTGCACAAAAATTTCAAGCCTGCAAAATTGTAGGTTAAGCTCTTGTGCAATGACTGAAATGGCTGTCAAAAGAGCAGGGGTTGTCAAGAAGCACTGCTGTGCCTCTGCTCCTTTCTCTAACGGCTTTCAATCACAAACAGATGATTTTCATATCAATAAAAGGCCTATGAAGTTAGAATTAAAATAAAGACCACTAACATTGTGAAAATCACCAATTGCAATCTATGAAAGTTTCATCTCAGGAAAATCTGAGCGCATACAGTAGTTAAGGCCTAAGGTTAGGGTTAGTACCTACCAATAATACATACATACATAGTATGATGTTGGGGGAAAACTGGATCTGATGAGAACAATACCAAGTTGACCAGTCAGCTATATGCAAAACCAAAACTCCACCTATGTCTATTCCTAAAACAACAACACCTGTCAGTTATGATAGGTGACAACAAACAAGCAAGCAAACCTGTGCAGGTCCTCCCATCTGGGGCCAGCCTGTATCCTGCATTACAACCACAGGTATAGGACCCAATGTTGTTGTAGCAGATCTGGTCACAGGCATGAGTTCCTCTTGTGCACTCATCGATATCTATAAGAAGTGAAGATAAGAATTTCATTAATTTTAGTGATCTGCATACAAATAGTCCCATATTCTAACAGCAACTGTGTCACATACTTGAATACATGGGTACACTCAAGTACACATACACACACGCAAGCACGCACGCACGCACGCACATGCACGCACACACGCACACACACACACACACACACAAACACACACACACACACACGCGCACATGCGTGCAACATACCAAATGTATACAATGCATACACAAAACAGAAATTACCAATTCCACATCTGCTCCCCTCCCATCCAGGTGCACAGGTACATACTCCAGGAGAACTGCATGTGCCACCATTCTGACACTCAGGAGTACACACAGCTAATGCCAATGTAAAGAATATTATAATGAAGACAGTCACAATTGCAGGCATGTACGTATATTTTACACAAAAATATTGAATGCACAGTCCTACTGTACAGTATGTGCATACATGTAATGAATGTGTATATAGTACAAGCACACACATATGAACACACACATATATAATATATGTGCACACACACACACGCACGCACTCACACACGCACGTGCACACACGCGCACACACACGCACGCACGCATGCACACACACACACACACACACACACTACATACGTTGTTCACATCTGCTTCCCTTCCACCGTGTCGTGTCACAACTGCACACACCAGGAGAGGAACATGTCCCTCCATTTTGACAGGGAGGAGTGCAGACAGCTATGAAGAGTAGGAGAACAAGCACTAAGTAAATGTATAATTCTCAACAAAATAAGCAACACAAAATAGTATGTATGAAACGTTTGCAATATACAGTATGACACTACCAGTATTTGCAGTTCTGCATTATAAGTTATTGCATACGTAGGTACTGTACATACAACCTGAGCATAGGTACTGGTTGCTGCATTGTCTCATGCATATACGTATGTAAGTATACTCAACACTAATCACACTGCGATTGACTGATGATGTTTAGAATATTGTCACTAAATAATGGGTACAACCTGTGCCTAATCTCACAGATTGCTAACAGTTCGTCTTCTCAGTCCTCACTGACAGCAATATGTGCGCAAAACTCACGTGTTTGACAGCGGCTTCCCGTCCATTCACTGGTACAAGTGCAGACACCAGGTGAGGAGCAGGTACCACCATTCTGACACCCAGGGCTACAGACAGCTGTTAAATAACAATAAGAACATTATATCGGATATATCATACATCAGTGTTCTCCCTAGGTATCTTAAAGCATGTCCTTCTTTTTAAACTTTATTACTGTTTGCCAGAAAAAAGATCTACATTCATGAATTATTGAAAACCCAAGTTTAGTACAAATCATGCTAATAGCCATGCAAAACTGGAGCTGCGAGCAATATGTGATGAATTCTATGCATGCATACATACATATGTACATAAGCATGACATATTATGTAAAATTAATATTCAACATGCCAGAAATTATTCCCAGGGAGAACACCGTATGTACATGGATAAGTACATAGTATGGCACTACATATGCTCAAGCATGTACATAGGACCACATGCATGAACAAACACAGCGCCTATATACAGAGTGAAGAATGACTGCCAACACTTGCTACAGTATACTACAGTCTGATTTCTGCAGCAAATGTACATACGTAACTACACATAAAGCTATTAGCTAATCTGGTTCTAAACGTAATCAAGAATAGAAACTTTCAAACATGTCATTCACAATGAGAATCTGCAAAAGGGCTGAGAGGTATGTTTTATTGATTAATACAATCCAAAAACAGTATGCACACTTTCGTGATACACCTACCAGGTATTTCCAGGTGGGGACAATACACGCAATGCACTCATTAACGATCAATGTGCTCACGTGTTTGGCAGTAGCCTCCTGTATATGTGGATGGACATGTACAAGTCCACGGCGAAGAACAGTAGCCACCATTCGTACAGCTTGGAGAGCAACGGGCTGCAAAGAGGGAAAACAAAGGCTATTGACAGGTCGATCATTACTACATACAAGACTGAGCTACAAGTTCGTGTGCTAATACACTTGCTAGGTATAGTGTTGATTCGATATAATGCATGTGTCAAAAATACTGCGAACATAAAGAGCTTCATTTCTACTTCAGTGAATGACTTTTGCATTCATTCTTTGGCCTACACAGTTTTTATATTAATTAGCTTCACAAGATAAATAAGAGTAGTGGTGCTAATTTCGTTCACTAACAACAATAGGACAGCTCAAGTTTTTGTTAAAACTGCATGGGCTGGACTAATCTTCAACCAATGCACAATGAGGTGTACTTACGTATACAGGAGGAGCCACTCTGGTAGTAATCAGCACAGCAATAGAGATTGCATCTGTAGCTGTACCTTGTCTCATATCGATAGCTAGAAAGACAACAGGAAAAGGTAACATTTACTGATGGTGCCGGGTTACTGCAAGCAATTCACAGGGGTACTACACACACAAGAATATATTAGGTACGTAGGTGTTGCAACTAACCCAGTCCGTCCACATCTGCCTCGTCCCCACCATCCACAGGAGACATAGTATGTGTAGCTAACTCGTTGACTGTAAGAATAATCTTCCCGTCTCATGCATCGCCTAAAAGTTGATAAAGCCGTACATGGTGATATGATACTGCAATACACAAGTCAAATGCACAAGAAAAGAAGTCAAATTGAATAAATTTAATGCAGAAAAAAATGGGCTAATGACATGTCTTTTGTTTTACTGAGTTCACAGAGCTTTTATGTGTGATGTGTATAATATGCAGATACAAGGCACCATGTGCCCGGTATACATTGCATGTATGCATGCATGAAACAACACATCCAGAAGAACTCTTTCAACTTCAAGACCGTTTACTCTGTTAAGTTAAAATGTAAATTCTGTCATGAAAGATGAAACCGATGGGAAATGAATAAAACACGAGGTCCTGCATGTGATTAATGATCTGATTGAAATGCTCGAAATGCTCAAAATGTGCTGATAACAACTTAAGACAGTAGTAATAGTATAACAGTGTAGCAAGACCGCAATGGCATTATTCATCATTGCCCTGGACAGTAACACTCTCCACTCTTACTCTTCTCCAAACTTGTAAAACTGGCTTTGCTTATCACAAAATTTATCTATTATATCTATTTTTCAGTAGAGCTGGATTTGTCTATTTGCAAACTCCTCCCACAGCTCAAGTCCAATCGACTCAATAGGTGGGATACGTTCGAGGCAATTCATGGGGAGTGTCATGGTGGGGTGGATGGAAGAATATCCTCCCCGCCTGAGAAGAGCGCCGTATGAATTCCCTTCGAGTGAAAAAGACACCTTGTTTTCATACGGAATGCATATATTATGTAGTATTCCGGAGACTAGATGTACTTACTACTACTGATCACTTAGTGAACGATGTTCTTGATGTGCAATGGTGCAATGCTTCGAATTCTACTTAATAGCAAGATTTTTGGGTAGGTGGGAGACTAGAAGAACTTTGGTGGAAGATTTCAAAAAATTCTTGACGAATAAAGGCACAAAGCCTTTATTGGACTTGATTCCAAGAGGTTAGAATATAGGTGGGCAAAGCCGGCCCAGAGTACTACTAGACGTATAAGCAGCCTCTGCATCGGTGCAAGAAGAGCGCGGTACAATAAAACTGCATCTTAACTTCGGAATCCCCTGTAATCGTACACTCAAACAGCTTTCCTGGAAACATGTCGTTCACAGTGACAGTCACTGCTCAACTCAGCAATGCACATGATGCAACAATGAACATGATGTGGCAATGTACACAACGCAACATAGCAGGTGAGCGAGCCAAAGGCAGGCTTACCTGCTAGTTTAACAACAAAATCCAAAACTCCCCTAAAGCTTTTGAAATATCATCATTGACTCAAGGCAAGGGTTCAAAGTCTTAGAGTAGATTCTGAACCAAATTGATGCACAATAATCAATTTGAAACAAATTGAACGACATTGTACATAATAAGTAGAACATTCACACAATGTCACATAGACTGCAAATGATACAGCTGCTACTATCCCTAATTGCAGTGTTGAATCTATACTCACCCCCTTGATGTATCCTGTGAACATCCACTGGCATATGCACAACTACAAGCAGCATCCACTCCACTCAATACTGAGGCCACTGACAACACAATCAGGAACAGAGGGAGAGTGTGTAGCAGCATACTGTTGTTTGCAGATGAAGTCTGAGAGGTGTATCGTCTTGAGGTTATTCAATCTGAGTCTTTAGGTGAGAGAAAAAGTATGAGATCTCATATAGGCTGTATGCATTTGCATGCATATTATTGAGTAGCCATTGACTATAAAAACAGTTTGAACAGTTGATCCTGTGCGGTACTAAAACGGTAACCGTTGCAAATAGCTTAGTGACTCGCAAAGTTCAACTTTAATCCTATTATAGTATGAATCTATATACACCTGCTTTAGATTCTACTTCGATCAGTTCCAACACGATAGTTCCATGAATTGGCGATTTCAAACTATGGCGTCATGCAATTTTCGACAATCGATGGTATAGCATGGGCATGCTTCACTACACTTGCCTAAGAAACGCCGATACAGTTATAGTGCTCCCAGTTTCCCGTGCCCGAAGAGGACACAACGCTGATTCAGAAGTAGATATCGTAACGAGTCTCGAAAAGTTCACATCAGGCAATTTATATTCTATTCTTCATTTAGTCTTAGCTGTCTCACCTGTTTGTGATTGAGCCAGATCCAAAATGACTCGAACTGGGAGCTCGATCTGCGTGCGATTCAATTGAAGTAGTC
>CAUJGJ010000318.1:103200-115700 GCA_963170055.1 Halisarca cf. caerulea | reverse complement strand
CGATCAAATACCACAATTCTCCATGAACTGCTCAAGCCACTACAGACAGGCTGAAAATTTAATGTAAGCTAGAACTACAATTACATGTCCTCCACAGCAGCCATTGTTCAGCATCATTCTACTCACTGCATATGAAGGAACTCAACACTCAGAACACTATAGTGCAGACTGACTTGATGCAGTAAACTAAGCCATTTACCCGATACTATTATAGTTTCATTAGGAATCTCCGTCTGATAGGGTTTAGTTCAAATATACAAAAATGTTCAAGTATTGGGATAACAACACAGTATAAACGTAGTGAAGGTATATGTAAAAAGGGAAGGAACATATACGTAGTTCAGTGTGAAGGCACCTAACAATAAGGGTCTGGGAGTAGGGGGTCTTCCCAAGGTATAAATGTGCCTTTGTCTTTAACAAAAAAACATCTATTAGTAAGGGCATTTGGACCACTCATAGAAACCCTGACTGGCCATATTACAGTGAATTTCTGATTATATAACGAAAATTCAATGCTCCTCCAGATTCATTGCATGGAGTTTGTACTAAATATATTATGGTGAAACCTCTGATAGTGGACTCTCCCAAATAAGGACACAGTGTAACAAACCTCTATACAAAAGAGAAGACTTGCTTGTGGTCCCAAATATTTCCTCCCTATACTTTTGGTACATTTCAAACCTCTCTAAGAGAGAAACCTCTGTACACAGCCCAAATCAGTTGAATTTAGGTTGTCCCCAAAGTGTCCTTTCTTAGAAGGTTCCACTGCACAACATCTACAACTCCTCACCATGTCCACAATACTCAAACAACAAATGTCTACAGCTAGTGTGTGGATACCTACCAGTAAACCTTTCCAATGCTACGTCCAACGCTCCTCTTCTTACGCCCAAGGCCTGGTATGGCTCTCGCCACAAGGTCCTTCACAATGGCAAGGGGATTGAAGATGGGCAGTGTTAGCTGAAGGCGCTGAGGTGACGAACGGAAGAAGCTCACGTCCACATAAACAGCAATCCTACCGTGAGAGAACACCCCCAAACGAACATCAAATCCGATTTCGGTGATGCTGATAATCCCCGTCAGCAGAAACCTAGTGATTGCCTCTAAAGCTTTGATTGCAAAACGCACCGTCCATTTTACAACCTCCAGGGCCACCTTAGCTGCTTCTAATACAAGTTTTGCAACTTCAGCAGTTATTTCTGCAGTCTTTAAGGCAACTTCAAGAACGATTAATGTTGCTTCAATAACCAACAGAAGAGCCTGCGCAGCTAGAATTAACAGCTCAAACGATTTTCTCAGAGCAAAACATCCGGCATTGTAGGCAATGCAGATGGGATTTGGAATCCTGAAGCAGCAGTTGCTCCATCTAATACAGGGTAACACACATGCTCCCCAGACTCTTTTAGCACATCCACAACCACACAGGACTTTAACACAATCTAGAGGAAGAAAATATTGGATAAGAACACAAATTCTGCTTATAATTATACACATGCATCCATGCATACACACACACACACACACACACACACACACACACACACACACACACACACACACACACACATGCAAACACATGCGTACGCACATACACACAAGCATACACACACACACACACACACACACACACACACACACACACACCACACACACACACACACACACACACACACACACACACACACACACACACACACACATGCAAACACATGCGTACGCACATACACACAAGCATACACACACACACACACACACACACACACACACACACACACACACACACACACACACACACACACACACACACACACACACACACACACACACACACACACACACACACACACACATGCAAACACATGCGTATACGCACATACACACACATATACACACACACACATACACACACACACACACACACACACACACACGTACACACACACACACACACACACATACACACACACACACACACACACACACACACACACACACACACACACAGGTAGAAAGGGGGTAGCTGGGCGAGATGTGGACAGAGAGAGAGAAAGAGATGCAGAGATAGACAGTGATAAAGAAAATGTGTGCACTTCCCTTTGTATACTTATATGTGATATACCAGTACATGTCACCATTGTTCAATCAACATACTGTACATGTATGACAAATTGCAGTATACATACCTCTGCTACATCTCTTGTATCTGCACAAAGAATCTACCTTCCTTCTCCATCCTCCAATCTTCCTTCGCTCATTTGCAATTCTATTTCTAGCATTCCACACATTGCTCTGTGCAGACCTCAGAATACCAATGGCACTGTCAAAGGCTCTCTGAGCTATGTTCACTGCCTCTTGAGGTGCAGCAAGAGCCCTCATAGCAAGGTCACCTGAGAAGAAGTGAACGAACAATATATGAAATAAAGTAAAATCTAAACACAATAATTATATGCTCAGTTGTGCTGTTGTCCATAGGGAAGTAATACTCTACGGCAGGACTCAAAATGTAAGCACGCTGGACCAAATGAAGGGTATGTTTAGAAACAAAGCTCGAGCAGCATTTCCTTCATGTGGAGTATAGTATACTGTGTCCTTCCTTCAGAGGGTCCACTATTGGTGGGACTAGTATATACACTATGGAGTGACTACTGCTAGGATACTTGGACAGCACAGAGACTAACTCACCAGCAGCTTTGATGACTGCCACAACAGCATCTTCAATAACTTTTAGGACATTTGACTGTAGGACACCTTGAACTCCCCAGTCTACTGACAGCAGTGAGCCATAGTTTGCGTATACTGTTAGTTCTGCACTCAGGACTCCGAAAATCCTACCAGCAATGAACATTGAACAACGTTCATGTGAAATACTCAGTTTACCTTCGGCAGCAATCCCCAACAAACGAGCATAACCTGACAGCTCTAAGAGGAAATTGAAGGAAGGAATTTTCCTTAGTACAAACCGAACAGACGGTCCAATCGTGTCCCTGGTCCGTGATTCTACAAGCTTGATCCGTCCTCCGGCAAGATTAACAGGTGGTAGTCCAACCTTTATATCAATCACATCTGGAGGGTCAAAGTGCAGCTCTGCATAGCGGTGGAATTTCCACAGAAACATAAAGCTTCCTCTGATGTACAAACCTTTGCGGATGTAGAGTCCAGTCTGTGGCACAGTGTACTCCACCGTCGATATGGAGACAGTAAAACCACTTGTAAAGCCAATGTCCCATTTCAAGAAGAAGCTCAACAAAGAACCTGACAGCTTCGTACAGAATAACATGTCTATGATAGATAAAAGGGTTATCTTTCCACGAGCCTCAGCTAGAATGTACTTGTCTTCAAACTCTGTTGGATTTAAAGTGGAAGTTGGTTTGGGATTCAGCATTCCTGCAAATGCCGCTAACTCCAATCTGTAGCAACTTCTGTCTCCAATACCCACTACTAGACCAAAATTAGCTGAAGGTCGTGAGATACCTTGTCCCAGACGAGCATACAAGTAGACATAGCAGAAATCGATCTTGACTCTTTTCAATATGTTTGATGGCTTTTCCAAAATAACACTAGTAACATCAGTGCATGTGGGTAGGGTGGAGTTGAGAGTGAAATCCGCTACAATTTGAAGAGTTGGGTATTTCAATTGAATTGCTCCATCCAACCGTAGGGAATAATCAGGGATTTCAATTGTTCCATTTAGACCAATGAATACGTTCGGTTTCTTGAATTCCACCAGCAGTAGAGCATTGGTTACTTTGAAATCCCCAAACATGAAATCGTTTAGACCTGCCTGGAGGACCAGGTGGTCAAAGCTTCTGATGTATGTGTAGAGATGGAAGACAGCATTAGCCCCCAGCAAACGCCTGGCCTCAATACAGAATTCCGTGGAACAGGGGTCAGGCCAAGACGAAACACTGTAAAAAGACACACCCTTCAGAAGAGATCGCTGCTCCAAATAGCGATAGGTTGGGCTTGTCCAAGGTAGCTTACCACTATCAAATGAAGAGTACACCAGAATGGTGTCCAGCTTCTGATTAAAGAAAGGAACATGATAAACTGGATCTCCAAACGCACCGTGAATAAAATTAGCCACTACAAAGTCTGTGACATCAAATCCAAGAGTGTAGTCTTGTAAATCGAAGATGCAAAGAGCACCAAACACTGTGGCATACTGCCCAGCGTAAACAGTGCCATCCCAGCAAAGTTCTTCGGCATACCTTTGCGGTAGAAACTTTATCAAAATGTCGATAATACCAAGGGAAGATGATCCAAAGCTCGTGAGGGCAGCACGTTTTCCCACACTGTTGCTAGAGGCACTGAAGAAGTCTTGGATGTCCCTCACCGTTTGACCAGGTATGAATATATCAAGTAGTCCACTCACTCCTGAGGGAAATCCCTCGGTTTTTCCCCTACATTGATACGAACTCCCATCATATTCTATTGTAGCACTGAAACCTACTTGCGCAATATCAAAATGGCCACTGATTATGTACTGTCCGAGAGACACTCCACCATTCAGCGAAATAGGAAAAGTAATATTTGCAGAAACAAACAAAATAAGATTTTCAACTATTTCAATGGTGTGAGATATGGATATTACCACCCTGCTCTCAAGATCGTCAAAAGGGAGTGAAATTTCCACAACATCAAAATTGGTAACATCAGTTTCAACAAGGGGAACAGTGGGAACAGTCAACGTGCTGGAGATGAAGGAGAACATGTCGACTAGAGGAACATTGTCGGCGACGGTGGACACAGGATGAAGTACAGCTGTGTTCAGTGAAGAGCTGTATGACAGTGCCCAACGCTGGATCACACCCAAAGTGGGGACTGACAGGTCAAACACAAACTCCAAACCAGACAAATTGTTCCGAATGGCTGAGGAAATGAACGGCAGATCCAGCTGTGACAGGCGACCGTTGCTTATAGCAAAGTTGGGAGTTACAAATGTCAAGTGATAGTTGTTCAGGTTCAAGCTGTTGAAAAATGTCAACCTACTGATGTCAACCCCTGACAGAGACGAGATCAAGGAATCTAAGGTGATGGACAAAGTGCTCAAAGCGGTGTATCCCGTCATGATGAACACATTAGGTGACTGCACTCCTGACAGAATGTGATGGACTACAATGCATACATCGTGCTGGAACCAGTTACCAATCTGTAGAGTGCCACGGACCACAAGGTAAAATTCATATCCGGCCGCCACATCGACAATACCATTGAATTTGTGGTTGGTAAGCAAGATGGTAGTCTTGATTGGATCGCTTGGGAAATTAGCATTGAACGCATCATTGACAAAAGAGACTAGATCAATATCTCCGGCAGTGCTTGCTTCAAAAGTCCATGTGTTATCATCAGTCAAATCAACATCAATGTCAAACTGCAGTCCTCCCCATCCCTGCACTCCCAACAGCTTCAAGTAGCTCAGTATCCCAGTGGCCGATACATGTACTCCAATGATGAGAGAAACATCAGTAATGTTGAGCAGGTCGAGAAAGAGACTGTGATAAGCAGTAGTGGAGAAGGTGTGAGCATCCAGAGTCTGAGAAGTACAGCTGAAGTTCATTCTTTCAACATTTGCAAGAATGGGTAGTGCAAAGACAGCGCTCGACCCAAACAGAGCCAGCACAAAGTCCCCAGCTGCAATGGATTGATTTTGAAAGACAGAAATCTCGTACGACCCCTCTACAGTACCATATCCAGCTGAAGAGAGGGAATTGAAGCTGTTTTGGACACAAGTGCACAGTGAACTTGGGCTACACTCCAGGATGTCCTCCATAGTCGCAATAAAGTCTGAATCACCAGGAACAATCGGGTTGGGATTGAAGGGGTTAAACTCTGTAGAACAAAAACACAACAATAATAATAACATGATGTCATCTACATTCAAACGCATCAAAGGGAGGTCAAATTGTAAAATGATAAAGATAACAGCAATAAACAATAACAAAAACAATATTTAATAATTGTAATGAACAATCAAAGTGATAATACTCTTGCATGCAGCAAGTGGAATTTGATAAAAACAATATTATAAGTAGATTTCAGCTATTGCAAGGGGTCACTACATAGGGGAATGATATGGAAATTTCTAATGGAATCCACTACCAAGGAATTAAAGGGCCACATACAACCATGTTAGGAAAGCAGGAGGTGGCTGTTATTGCTCCTTCCTGGATAGGGGATTCCATTGAAAATTTCCACTATGGTAAGCATATGTGCAGAACTCCTATTTTGACAGTACATTGTTGATACCCCCTGCCCTAAGCCACACTAGCTGCCAAGAAAACACATTCTGGTGACAGATTTACATTCTCACATACATCTGACAATTTTCATTATACTTGATTACGTCACATCCTCGCAGAAACGATAACGAGTCTTACTAGAGTCATTTTGCAACGCCTAATGTCTTGTGGCGGTATATATACAGTAACCGCCATATACGCATGTCCAAAAAATTGAAGCCCAGCTTCTATTTGAGCTCAGTCAATATGGCCATAGATACTTTGATATGGCACATGGCACATTTGCAAATTAGCAGACAAACACCAACTTGCATGTATATCAATTCTCTTCTAGTGTTACTAATTACTATAAAAGTAACAGTATCTTAAACAGGCACGATCAATTTCTGTAACCATAGATAATACCATGTTGTAACTTTAAAAAAATATTCTTACTAAGTGTTTTCTACGTAATGAGGTGCACTTTTGGTACATGTCCTATACCAGATAGGCGCTCAATATCAAGGGACTATGTCTTCATGAATGTGGCAAACGAGCCTGCATTCACAAATTTAAGTTCAATCACGAATATTTGGTTAGATACGTAGTCTATTTGTCTAATATATGTAGTAGGGACTGGTCCATTTGCAAAAAAATGCTAATTACAGCCGAGTTCTTCAATCATGAAATATTATATCTATCTATCTATCTATCTATCTATCTATCTATCTATCTATCTATCTATCTATCTATCTATCTATCTATCTATCTATCTATCTATCTATCTATATATATATATATATATATATATATATATATATATACATATTAATATAATATTGATATATATATATACACATAATTCAATTGTGTGTCTGTTTTTATGTTTCCTGTATAACACACATTAATAATTTAAAAAAAAATACACACATATATATATATATATATATATATATACCCCGCAGAAAATAGCACGTGCATGGTATCTTCACTACTATAGAAAGCACCTCCTACTCCAGTACACATCTTGGGGGCACTTTAATTGAAACAAATATGGCCGTGACTGTATCAATTTACATAGCATACTATAGTTGCATCAAAGACAAAATGGGAGCTTATTAATGTAGGATCAAAGACCCGTTATGAAGAGCCATAACAGTCTTTCCTAATTTCCTTAAATTTTATTCCATGTATAAGAAGGATAATCAGTTACAGGAATTTCACATCATCTTTTATCCAGATCGATACCTTTTGTACATCATTGTCAATAATTGTTACGTTTAACCTAAGTTTAGGAAATTCACTATATGGTGAGACAATGAGAAGTTTTTATCTTCTATTAGGCAATATTATACTTCGACATCTATTTGAGAGGAACAGTGCTAAATTCCTGTCAGCCATTTAAAATAGATGGCTTATCAAACATTTGCCAGCAAGCCAAATTAAACAGAAATTATATAGATGACTGGAAAACACGGTTCCACTGTGTACAGTGCAACAAAGTTCTGTACCTTGGCACAACCCCCTACCCTATCTCTATACACATTTAACCCATTAACTGGCTAATCTGCCAGCAGTTGGTCATAAAACAAATTCACGTACACATCAAAACTTTGAAATCTCCAATTCTATACAATATTACACACTTGTCCCAATTGTAGTGGATTAGCAAGGGTGCATGAATTGTACATATATATATAGGCAATAGTCTCATTACCCATGCAGGCCTAGCTGTTTTGCCTCATTTACTATGCATGATCCGCCATTTTATTGCATGTTCAAACATGTGGCAATAAAATAGAGGACCATAATAGACAAGGCAAACTAGGCCTGGTTGACAAGACCATACAGGCAACACTTAGCACACTGTATAATATGATAAATTCAAAAACGACAAAATGAATCAGCAAATGCTCGCACAGAACCTATTGTTTTAGTGTATTCCTAAACTTTTACTGTGTTGACTGTTTTGGCAAATTGCATGCTTTGAGTAAACAAGGCCTAAAGGCCCTTTTCACAAATACTCTAACTTATTATGTACACCCACTATACTAACTTTCACAACTCAGTCCATCTGGTTGCAATACATTCCCTGGGTTGCAGGCACATTCATAACTTCCAATGTTGTTAGCACAGACTTCCTCACAGGAGTACTGCCCAGTGTTGCACTCATTAATATCTACACAAGAGAATACAATACAAAATACAATATTATATTATATTATATACATTACTAAGATACAATACAATACATTACTATAATACAATACAATATAATACATTACTACTAATACAATAAACATACAATTTTAATACTATTACTACGTATAATACAATACAATACAAAGTCAATACAGTCAAGCCTCATTACGACAAATTTTAGGGGCCCACAAAATTAGTTCCCATCATCAGAAGTTCTTCCTATCAGGATATGATACTACATGTACAGCACCCCAGCAAACCAAACAGGGTTAGGACTACAATCACATGCACACACGCACACACACACACACACACACACACACACACACACACACACACACACACACACAACATGCACGCACGCATGCACGCACATGCACGCACACACACACACACACACACACACACACACACACACACACACACACACACACACACACACACACACACATCAATTTACAAGCATGTCAGCTAGAGCACATAGGTATTATTATGAGTGGTCACAGTCTGCCTACAAATAAGTGTTATACGTATATACATGTAATATGTAAACACAAATTATTCAAACCATTACATGCATGTGTATTAGTACTCATATGCACTCCTGGACCATCACAAGTGAAGAAAGGCAGCATTCTACATACGAACATCACACACATCACATTCAAGACCAATACAGTGGAACCAGTCTATTACAGACACCTTGGAACCAGAAAGTACTGTCCTCATTAGTATTGAGGTGTCCTCATTTCAGGCATTAAATATGTACTACAGCAAATCATATATAGCAAATCATTAAAAATTTTGGTCCCAGTCGCATGTGTCTGTAATTATGGAGATGTGTCAACAATTCAGGGGTCTGGATTATAGAGGGCTCCTTTGTACTACACATAAGCATAATATTATGATACCTGGTATGAACGCACCTACACATGTGGTGTTCTGGACCAATTCATACCCTACTTCACAAGAACACGTGAAAGATCCAATGTTGTTGGTGCACTTGTGGTCACATGGGTTCTTGCAACGTGGGCGCTCACAGCGAAGACACTCGTCAACATCTGAAGAGAAATTTCAAAATGCAACAAACATTATCAAGAGCACACTCATAGTAGTTTAGAGTTCTTACTAGGAACTTCTTCAAAATTAGATTTAATATCCCATATTCTCACAGACTGGAACAAAATATATCTCTGCACATTCTAAACCTGTCCAATACACCCAGGTGCTGTACAAACATCTGTACAGCCCCTACATATGTTGTACAATACACATCTACTCACCAGTACAGTTTGTCCGTCCACTGAGTTCATAGCCAACACGACATCCACACTGATAAGACCCAATAGTGTTTGTGCAGAACTCAGGGTGGTCACAAGGATTGTCCTCAGAACATTCATCAATGTCTGTGTGGGATATATATATTATATAGTATGTGCACATAGACAGTACATAAAAGTGGAGCATTGAACATGTATGCACATACACACACACACACACACACACACACACACACACACACACACACACACACACACACACACACACACACAACATGCATGCACGCACGCACGCACGCATGCACACACACACACACACACACACACACACACACACACACACACACACACACACACACACACACACACATGCACACACACACACACACACACACACACACACACACACACACACACACACACACACACACACACACACACACACACACACACACACACACACACACACACACACACACACACACACATACACACACACACATACACATGTGCTCATGACTTGCACCATGCAGTAAGTCAGAGTATACAACAGGGAAATAAGTAAACGCAACTGAGCAGACTACACAGCAAAACAAATGGAAATTTAAAGGCATTTACACACAAGACATATTAGAGCAGACATGTAAGCAACAACACCAGCAACTATGTGTGACATGCAGAACAAATGAACAAACTTTCGGAAGTACTCGATCACTAAATGACATGCATTCAAAGAATATCACATACAGTGTCACGTATATACAGTGAAACCTCTGTAATAAGGGCATCACTGGGACCACAGTAGGATGTCTTGTTTATGGAGGTGTTCTTATTTCAGAGGATTCAAATGTACACAAGTCAATGTGAGGGACCCGGATGTTAAATGGGACAGAGCAAGGGTGTCTCCTTTTCAGTACTCTTGCCAGCCCTTTTATTCAGGGTGAGCCACCCTGTTTAATTTTTGGCTTAGGCCACTTTTACTTTAAGTAGTGTCCATTCCTTTTCAATTTGTTAAGGTACTTGAATGGATAGATTAGGTAGAACTGACACCATGCATATCAAACCGAAACAATTCTCAATTCTCTGTTTTGAAAATTAAAGTGCTCGTAGGTGCCATCATGTGGACTTTGAGCATTCTTTTCACTTTACAAGATGGATGCAAATGCAGAGGAGTAACTCAATATCAATAATAAAGAACCATATAAAAAACATTTAAAAATGGAAAAAAGATGTAGGGATAAAAACTGTCAATCATCAAAAAGCATTGGAACAAGATAGGGTTGTTTGCTACACAGGGCTGGACAGGCATAGGAATAGACATACATAGGGCTAGACATGCATAGGGCTAGACAAGCATAAGGCTAGACATACATGGGGCTAGACAGGCATAGGGATAGGCATACATGGGGCTAGACAGGCAGAGCTAGACAGAGGTGAGTTGGACTGGGTATAGTGTGTATATTCCTAAGTCCCGCAGCTAAAACATTAATATAATTAATTAACCTTGTCCTGTAATGCTGTGAATGGTCCCCTGCTGTAAGTCGTCCCCCTATCGTTTCTAACCCTAACCCTAATGCTCTGACAGTATAATAGAGTTTGTATTCGATAAGCGTCCACACCGGACAACTACGAAGTGTATCAAATCCTTCTTTTTTAGCAACTAATTCAAGATGTCAGGATTCTGTGCAAGGGAGGATCAGGTAAGGGAGATATTCAACAACTAAGTCAAATCTATACATGATACTAAGAGAATCATAGGTATGTTACCGTTTCTTCCAAGTAAAAGCAACAGCATGTACGGAGTTTCCACTGACTGTTAGAACTAACACAAGTGAACATAGTGGTCCTGGACCATCATCTATACTGCCTTCTTTGTTTTATCAACAGTTCCTATTAATTATAGCTCTGCTAATTCAGAAATATAATATTACTATGCTCCCGTGATGTAAAATAAAGAAAAGTAATCCTTGCATTAATATTATACAAACCCAGTCTTGTGGAACCATGCTGACACTAATAATATTAATGGCATACATTCCATAGAAGACATGCAGGTAGTATCCACAGTCAGGGCGTAGGCAGAGTTTTCCACTGTTTTCTAGGGGAAAAAAAACCTGGCGGCTTTTCCGGGCCAGGCAACACTTCAGAGCAGCAACAGAAAATACAATTGGTAATTGTATCATAAAAATCACCTCAAATTGCTTAATACCTATATTCTATATTCTCAGGAATTCCATTTTGTCATCCTCCTGCAATCTGTCGCTTGTCAAGCTTCTGAATTCACACACGCAACGCAAGGAAGCCATTTTTTGCCATAAATTATGACGTCACAATGCTCAAAGCTTGGTATTTAGGGTCTATGGTATACTCTATACTACTGCAACTACTGGACTGGTTGGATATTATAGTTCCACAGTTCGATCTATCCAGTGAGGGTGAGGAATCTTCCACCCCAAATTCTCCAACTACCATCCCAAAAAAATTCCAGTGGTATTGTAGATTTCTGTAGAGAAGCCCTTACGTCAGTGTCAGAAACAACTGTTGGTCCTTCATTAATGGTCTTAAATGGACTGAATTACCACCTCATATGTATAACCAAAAAACTCAAATTTTCCCTGGGGAAGCATACCACCAGACCCCTACGATACTGAATACATCGCTGTACTGAATGTGTTTTATAGACATCTAGGGTACCATGTGCCTACGTATCTGACCCTTCCATTCCATTTGCTACCACCCCCCACCCCCCCCCCCACCCCCGACATTTGGAGCATGCATGGGATACGCACAATGGCATATG
>CAUJGJ010000318.1:93200-98200 GCA_963170055.1 Halisarca cf. caerulea | reverse complement strand
TCATAATAATGACAATAGAATTTAATGTAGAACTATATATAATTAACAATTTAAGAATGGAAAACGATGTAGGGATGAAAATTATCAATTGTCAAAAAACATTGGAACAAGGTAGGTTTGTTTGCTACACAGGGCTGGATGGGCATAGGGATAGACGAACATAGGGCTAGACATGCATAGGGATAGACGAACATAGGGCTAGACATGCATAGGGCTAGACGAACATAGGGCAAGACATATAGGGCTAGATGAACATAGGGATAGGCATGTATATAGGGCTAGACGGGAATAGGGATAGGCATACATGGGACTAGAAGGGCATAGAGCTACACAGAGGTGGGTTGGACTGGGTACAGTGTGCATATTCCTAAATCCCACAGCTAAAATATTAAAGCAGGATGTAGGAATTTGCACACTGCATGTGCATTGGTTCATGATAACAATGATCATAATATGCTTAGCAAAGTACACTTACGTGTACAGGAGGAGCCACTCAGATAGTAATCAGTCTGAGGACAGCAATAGAGAATACACTTGAGTCTAGACCTTAAAACACGTCGATAGCTAGAAGGAAAAGTTAAATATAATGTGATTACTGTAAGCATAAGTATAAAGAATACTACAAGCATAAGATTCTTAGAGGTAGGGCTTGCAACTAACCCAATCCCTCTACATCTCCTTCCCCACCATCCACAGTTGTAAGTATAATGGTAGATTATAATTATTGGCCCATAGTCCACCCTCCTGCATTCCCTAAGGAGGAAAATACAAAAGGCCATATATGATGACACTGTGATGCAAAAACTGATAAGAAAAAAATATAATATTATATGTATTATATATATATACATATATATATATTCTAAAGCAAGAAAAAATTTAATAGGCAAACTCCATACATTCGCCGGATCAGCCATTTTCGGACTAGTGAAATGGCTATAAGTGAGACTATAGACGTACGCATACGTACACAAGGCCTGTACTTCGAGGATCATCGACTTCAGCACTCTTTTTGTTGGAGCATTTGTTTCTAGATGGGTACATCAATTGATTTTAGTCAGGTAACTGAATAGATTCTAGTTTCTTTATCTTACAAGATTTGATCGTGTTCCTTCTGAACTGTAGTGGAAAACTATTCAAGCAACCATTTCACTATAAAAGGAAAAACTGCACGAACAAGGGTGTATAAAAATCATTTAAAATGGTAAAAGGATGTAGGATTGACACAGGATCGTGCAAAAGGCATTATCAAAAAGGATTTTCTAAAAAAAACACTTGGAACAAGGGTAAGTTGCAAAACCGGTAAAGGATTAGGTGGGCAAAGGGCAAGACAGACACAGGGCTAGACGAGCATAGGGCTACACATACATGAGGCTAGACAGGTATAGGGCTAGACAGAGTTTAGTTGGATTGAGTGCACACTGTGCAAATTCCTACATCCCGCAGCACATAAGTACTGTAAAATGTGCTGCACGTGTGGGATGTAGGAATTTGCACAGTGTGCACTCAATCCAACTAAACTCTGTCTAGCCCTATATACCCTATGTCAGGGTGTTTACTGCATCGAGGTTCATTTACAATTGAGTAAATATTGTATAGGTGCACATTCTAAGGTCTGTGTTTGTTATATCAGAGAGTTTACTTTATCCAGCCTGAGGGTTCATTAAAAGAGAAGTTCAACAGTAATTATACCTTATAAATTTTAAATTTAAGGTCAGACTCTGTCAGGAAAGATCAAATAAGTGGGAAGTGAACAATTTCAAATCATTAAGCACAAATTATGATTATAAGACCTACAAATCTGATTTAGATGCTCACAAATGTAATAATATATAATTAATTATAAGACCATAATTATACAAAATATAATAGTCAGCAATTGCCAGAGACAGTCTAATATTCTGTCTATATTATATTAATTTTATGATACACACTGTTGTTAAATTTTTATTTAGAGTTTCAAGTGGTATTGCTAAATTAATGAAGTAAAAGAGGAAGGACTATAACCCAACTTGCCCCAGTGGTGCCTCCAGCCCCAACTGTATATATATACACTCACCCCCTTGATGGGTTCTGCGGACATCCATTGCTAGGACAATTACAAGCACCATCCACTCCATTCAATACTGAGGCCACTGATAGAATGACCAGGAACAGAAGGAGAGTGTGTAGTGGCATATACTATCGTTGGCAGATGAAGTCCGAGAGGTGTATATCGTCTTGAAGTTATTCAATCTGAATCTTTGGATGAGAGAGAAAGAACTATATACGAGGTGTTATATAGCACTGACCACAAAACCACATGACATTGACATTGAGTAGCCATTGCATGACCAACTTGAAACGGTTTGAACAGTTACTGTTGTAACTGTTGTTGTATACTTACAGTAACGGCTGTAATAATCATGCAAAAGTCACGTACTAATTTTATAAGTGGTGAATTAATGCAAAACTAAACGTGCCATTTTAACTTTACTACATACGTGTCTAGCCACAAAGTTAAAGCCAAAGACCAGTCTACTAGTATTGTGAGAAAAGGCATGACATTGCGTATAGGCGCTAATTTTCGCGGGACTTAATTTTCGCGAATGAACCAGCATTCGCCAAAATTCAATCGTTACGGTATGTATCTGGTTAGATTTACAGAATGTTTGTCTAAGATATAGAAGGGACTGGTCCATTCACGAAATCCAGCCATACAGTTCTTCGTTCGCGAAAGACAAGTCTCGCGAAAATTAGCGCCTATATACGGTATAGTAAACTTCGACATCAGTTTCATCATTGATACTCGACCCTACACCATATCAATGGTTCCATAGACACTCTCTGTGTGGATCCAACATAATAGGCCTAGTTCCAGTTTCAAACGACAAATAACTTTAAACGATTCGGCGATGGCATAATAGAAGCTTCACATATACGGGGAGTATTGAAGAGTTTACAAGTAGATCGCGACTAAGTTTCAGAATATTTACAGGTAACTTATTCTCTTCTTCACTAGCTGCCTCACCTGTTTGCGATAAGTAAGTTCAGCTGGATCGGAAACGACACGCGAGACTAGGATTCGAAGCTTTTGTGTGTGATCCAACGTACTGAAATAGTCGCTGGTCAAAACTGGTTTCTAATGGCTAACTAGAGACACGCACTACCATCTTGGAACAACTGCATGCTGAATCCCAAGTCCTAGCTCGTGCAATAATGTCGAAATGCATGCGCTTTTTAAATTTATGAGTGGTCTGACATGTTGACATTCATAGGGCTGGAGGGTGTGGTCTGACACGCAGACCACACCCTCCAGGTCTATGAATGTCAACACTAATTACTGCCTATACTATCCTTCACCCTAGGGTCAGTGAGGTATAACCGCAATTAAAGGTGGTAAGACCCTCAATGAGACCTAGCTGACACTACCCATATGCCTAACTCATCCATATGGATTACATGTGACCCAAATGAGAAGGGCGATCGAAAAGGTGAACCTCTTCTTGGATATAAGTGGGTGGGGCGCTACCCGCAGGTGCCACGTGACTTAATGCTATTGACTCCACAATGCCATGTAAGCCTAACAGGTAGTCTAACCCCCTGCAAATTTAATAAAGCACCTGGGGGGCTATAACACCCAAGTATGTTTTCTATAGACCCCAGGTAAGAACTAGTATTAATACATATAATAATAATATAATTATCACACTCTAAAGATACTGCATGTAATAATGATGCTAAAAGTAAAGGGAGCAAGTCTGTGCAATTAAAGACGAGCACATGAGCCCCTGCCATGCATGGGGCTCTGGAGGTACAGCTGTTATCTATTTTGCTGGGGGGGACTATGCGCGAATTGCCCAGACACTAAGGCCAAATCAGCATTGGCAGGTCGGATCAATGTATCATTGATGCGCGCAACTTTTTCACCTTCCCAGGATCTTTATGGTGGTTCCCAAGACCCCTGCCACACTTGCTGATGTGGCTGCCCCAATTCGCAATCGGAAGCTATGTCTGTTAAAGTTGGCCGGAGCCCTGCAGACCAGATTCTGAACCTGCTAAGCACTCTGAATAATGGCTCACAAATGTACAAAGTCTTCTCCGTAGCAGAGTCTAATCCTGCCATATATACAAAGAGAGGCCCTGGGTTATTACCCCTCACTGCCAAGAAGTCCAGGAGTGCTGCCACAGGACACATGGCTGTATAGAATCACCTGTGCCCCTGGCCAAACTGGCCTGCTTTGGAGCACATGATGGTGAGTATGAAGTACCGCGCAGGGTGAAGCAGACCACCTCAGCTCTACATCTGCGATAAAAAGGTGCCAGGCAGGGTTGAATGAGCCCTGACCTAGCTGGCAAGAGGAATTCTGAACACCTTAGACAACTGAAAAACCCTGTGCAACAGGCTATCCACATGTATGCAGCATGCAGTTAGAGTGTGAGCCAGGGTCTTCAACTCTTGGGCTAGGTGTACCTTGATCCGGTGCATCAGTGAAGGTGGGATGAATAGTCGGTGGGCACCTGCTGCGCAGGACTACAGCCAGTGGATGCCCCATAGTAAGTTTTTCATATGTGGGGTATAAAAAGGTGGTAGGGTGCATGCATGAGGGATCTGTCATAATCAGGAAGTAACACAGGACAGTCAGGTATAGATGCAATGATTGATGCTGAGAAACCCTCCACACCAAGATATACAATGAAGAAAGTGACCGTTTCCTGTGTCACTAGTGTAGAGGGGCATTCGAATACCCCAGTAATGGCCACGTACCGGACCAGCCAGAGCGGTAAACCCAGCGGATGGAGTCAGCCAGCCCTGCATCCAAAAATCTGAGAACTTGGTGAGCGAGCAAGCTGAGCGAGGTCCAATCAGCTGGCTCTTGGTACAGGAGGTTGACTAGGGTTTGTGGCGGGAGCTGTGTGGAAAAAGGTGGGAATGATGGATATACTATAATATGTACTGTTCTAGGAAACCTGCTGCCTTCCCCTATATACAAAGGTGGTCAGCACCAACATTACAGGAA
>CAUJGJ010000318.1:50700-88200 GCA_963170055.1 Halisarca cf. caerulea | reverse complement strand
AAATCCAATTTCGGTGATGTTGATAATCCCCGTCAGCAGAAACCTAGTGATTGCCTCTAAAGCTTTGATAGCGAAACGCACCGTCCATTTCACTACATCCAGGGCCACCTTAGCTGCTTCTAATACAAGTTTTGCAGCTTCTGCAGCAATTTCTGCAGTCTTCAGGGCAAGTTCAAGAACAACTAATGTCGCTTCAATAATCAACAGAAGAGCCTGTGCAGCTAGAATTAACAACTCAAAAGGTAGTCTCAGGACAAAACAGACAGCATTGTAGACAACGCAGATGGGATCTGGAATCCTGAAGCAACAGCTGCTCCATCTAATACAGGGCCACACACATTTTCCCCAAACTTTTTTGGCGCATCCACAACCACACAAGAATGGGATGCAAACTAGAGAAAGAGAATATTGAATAAGAACACAAATTCTGCTAACACACACACACACACACACACACACACACACACGCGCGCGAGGAGGGAAGAAGGGAGCTGAGAGAATGGGGACAGAAACGAGAACAGAGAGAGAGAAAGAGAGACAAGGAGAGAAAAAGAGAGAGAGAGAGAGAGAAAGATTGAGAGAGAGAACGATATGGAGAGTCATAAACTAAGAAAAAGTGTGCACACCTCCTATATGTGTACCTATAGTATTACCGATACAGTTCACTATTATTCCATCCACACAATGTGACAAGTCGTAGTACACATACCATTCCTACATCTCTTGTATCTGCATAAGGAATCTAGCTTCCTTCTCCATCCTCCGATCTTCCTTCGCTCATTTGCAACCCTATTCCTAGCATTACGTACCTTGCTCTGTGCAGACTTCAGAGTACCAATGGCACTGTCAAAGGCTCTCTGAGCTATGTTCACTGCCTCTTGAGGTATAGCAAGAGCCTTCATAGCAAGGTCACCTGAGCAGAAGTGAATGACTATTATGAAATGCATGCAAAAAGGAAAGTCAACATTGATGTACAGAGACCACCCGAACAAAGGACATTCCGAGGACACTATGAATGTTGTCTATAGGGAGGTATATAGTCCACTTTAAATTTGCACACGCAAAATGTAAGTACATTGGACCCAAAGAGAGGGCATATCTAGGAACAAAGCTCAGTACTAGTGTGTCCGTCATGAGAAGTTTACTATGTTTACTGTATATCCTTCCTTCAGAGGGTCCACTAATGGTGGATCTAGTGTATACACTATGAAGTGACTACTGCTAGGATATTTGTACAGCATGGAGACCAACTCACCAGCAGCTTTGATGACTGCCACAACAGCATCTTCGATAGCTTTAAGGACATTCAACTTTAGGATCCCTTGAACTCCCCAATCTACTGACAGCAGTGAGCCATAGTTTGTGTATACTGTTAGTTCCGCACTCAGGACTCCGAAAATCCTACCAGCAATGAACATTGAACAACGTTCATGTGAAATACTCAGTTTACCTTCGGCAGCGATCCCCAACAAACGAGCATAACCCGACAGCTCAAGGAGGAAGTTAAAGGACGGAATGTTCCTCAGTGCAAACCGAACAGACGGCCCAATCGTGTCCCTTGTCCGTGATTCTACAAGCTTGATCAGTCCTCCAGCAAGATTAACAGGTGGTAGTCCAACCTTTATATCAATCACATCTGGTGGGTCAAAGTGCAGCTCTGCATAGCGGTGGAATTTCCACAGAAACATAAAGCTTCCTCTGATGTACAAACCTTTGCGGATGTAGAGTCCAGTCTGGGGCACGGTGTACTCCACTGTCGATATGGAGATAGTAAAACCACTTGTAAAGCCAATGTCCAAGAAGAAGCTCAACAAAGAACCGGACAGCCTTGTACAGAATAGCATGTCTATGATGGATAGCAGGGTTATCTTATCATGAGTTTCGGCTAAAATGTACTTGTCTTCAAACTCTGTTGGATTTAAATTGGAAGTTGGTTTGGGATTCAGCATTCCTGCAAATGCCGCTAACTCCAATCTGTAGCAACTTCTGTCTCCAATACCCACCACTAGACCAAAATTAGCTGAAGGTCGTGAGATACCTTGTCCCAGACGAGCATACAAGTAGACATAGCAGAAATCGATCTTGACTCTTTTCAAAATGCTTGGTGGCTTTTCCAAAATAACACTAGTAACATCAGTGCATGTGGGTAGGGTGGAGTTGAGAGTGAAATCCGCTACAATTTGAAGATTTGGGTATTTCAATTGAATTGCTCCATCCAACCGTAGGGAATAATCAGGGATTTCAATTGTTCCATTTAGACCAATGAACACATTCGGTTTCTTGAATTCCACCAGCAGTAGAGCATTGGTTACTTTGAAATCCCCAAACATGAAATCGTCTAGACCTGCCTGAAGGACCAGGTGGTCAAAGCTTCTGATGTATGTGTAGAGATGGAACACAGCATTAGCCCCGAGCAAACTCCTGGCCTCAATACAGAATTCAGTGGAACAGGGATCAGGCCAAGATGAAACACTGTAAAAAGACACACCCTTCAGAAGAGATCGCTGCTCCAAATAGCGATAGGTTGGACTTGTCCACGGTAGCTTGCCGCTATCAAATGAAGAGTACACCAAAATGGTGTCCAGCTTCTGATTAAAGAAAGGAACATGATAAACTGGATCTCCAAATGTACCGTGAATGAAATTAGCCACTACAAAGTCTGTGACATCAAATCCAAGAGTGTAGTCTTGTAAGTCAAAGATGCAAAGAGCACCAAACACGGTGGCATACTGCCCAGAGTAAACAGTGCCATCCCAGCAAAGTTCTTCCGCATACCTTTGCGGTAGAAACTTTATCAAAATGTCGGTAATACCAAGGGAAGATGATCCAAAGCTCGTAACGGCAGCACGTTTTCCCATACTGTTGCTAGAGGCACTTAAGAAGTCTTGAATGTCCCTCACCGTTTGACCAGGTAGGAATATATCGAGTAGTCCACTCACTCCTGAGGGAAATCCCTCGGTTTTCCCCCTACATTGATACGCACTCCCATCATATTCTATTGTAGCACTGAAACCCAATTGTGCAATATCAAAATGGCCATTGATTATGTATGGTCCGAGAGACACTTCACCATTCAGCGAAATGGGAAAAGTTATATTTGCAGAAGCAAACAATATAAGATTTTCAACTATTTCAATGGTGTGAGATATGGAAATTACCACCCTGCTCTCAAGATTGTCAAAAGGGAGTGAAATTTCAACAACATTAAAATTGGTAACATCAGTTTCAACAAGGGGAACAGTGGGAACAGTCAATGTGCTGGAGATGAAGGAGAACATGTCAGTTAGAGTAACATTGTCGTCGACAGTGGACACAGGATGAAGTACAGCTGTATTCAGAGAAGAGCTGTACGACAGTGCCCAACGTTGGATCGTACCCAAAGTGGGGACTGACAGGTCAAACACAAACTCCAAACCAGACAAATTGTTCGGAATGGCTGAGGGAATGAACGGCAGATCTAGCTGTGAGAGGCGACCATTGCTTATGGCAAAGTTGGGAGTTACAAATGTCAAGTGATAGTCGTCCAGGTTCAAGTTGTTGAAAAACGTCAACCCACTGATGTCAACGCCTGACAGAGATGAGATCAAGGAATCTAAGGTGATGGACAAAGTGCTTGAAGCGGTGTATCCCGTCATGATGAACACATTAGGTGACTGCACTCCTGACAGAATGTGATGGACAACAATACATACATCGTGCTGGAACCAGTTACCAATCTGTAGAGTGCCACGGACCACAAGGTAGAATTCATATCCGGCCGCCACATCGACAATACCATTGAATTTGTGGTCAGTAAGCAAGATGGTGGTCTTGATTGGATCACTGGGGAAATTAGCATTGAACACATCATTGACAAAAGAGACTAGATCGATATCTCCGGCAGTGCTTGCTTCAAAAGTCCATGTGTTATCGTCGGTCAAATCAACATCAATGTCAAACTGCAATCCCCCCCAACCCTGCACTCCCAACAGCTTCAAGTAGCTCAGTATCCCAGTGGTTGATACATGCACTCCAATAGTGAGAGAAACATCAGTAATGTTGAGCAGGTCGAGAAAGAGGCTGTGATAAGCAGTAGTGGAGAAGGTGTGAGCATCCAGAGTCTGAGACGCACAACTGAAGTTCATTTTTTCAACATTTGCAAGAATAGGTAGTGCAAAGACAGCACTCGACCCAAACAGAGCCAACACAAAGTCCCCAGCTGCAATGGATTGATTTTGAAAGACAGAAATCTCATATGGCCCCTCTACAGAACCATATCCGGCTGAAGAGAGGGAATTGAAGCTGTTTTGGACGCAAGTGCACAGTGAGCTTGGGCTGCACTCCAGTATGTCATCAATAGTTCCAATGAAGTCTGAATCACCAGGAACAATTGGGTTGGGATTGAAGGGGTTAAACTCTGCAGAACAAACGCACAAAAATAATACATCAACATTCAGGCTCAACTCGGGGAGGTTACATGATAGAGGTTGCAGGAAGTATAGAATTTGACAAACATTTTTCTATTTATTAAGCACATGAATTGCTCCAACATATTTCAACATGGCATTGTTGGTTCACTCTAACAGTCTCCACCAATACCTAACCCCCCCGTATACCCAAAGCCACAATGCCAAGTGAACATGTACGTAGCTCTGGTGACAGACTTATGCTGTATAGTATTCGTTCACTATTTTTCATTTCACTTCATTGTGTCATATCCTTGCAGAAGTTATGTCACTGAGTGTCCAGTACTAAAGTTATTTGCAACTCAAACCTAATTTCTGGTGGCAATAGCAAAATGGTAGCCAAACATCAACTGCTTTGTTTCTTGTACTGTTGTGTGCATACGTAAATATCTAGAAGAGGCCCCCATCAAGTACAAATTGCCAAGCCCCTTCTAGTGATGGTGTGTGCATGTTTGAGGTATGCATGTACAGAAACCACCTCCTACACTCCAGTATGACCTTTCAGGGTGGGGGGGGGGACTGGCCGTGACTGTATTGATCTTTAATTATATGTAGCATACATGAGTCTGGGAGATTATTAATGTAGGATCAAAGACTCTTTATAAAGATTCATAGCATAATGTCACTCCCTGTGTAGGAAGGATAACCAGTTGTTGGTATTTCACATTCCATTCCTCCAGATTGACATACCGTATAGCCGGTTAATTTGGTGAGCATTAAATTTGGCAAATCGGTCTGAAAATGCTATTGGCGAATTCAACTTTAGCGAATTATCACATTACGCATGTACCATATTATGGTAACCATTATGCATGCACAACTTCAGCCTAGCGCGCTGCGTGCCCAAAATCGAAATGTTTCGATCAGAAGGTCGTGTTTGAGGGCATCACATTTATGAAGAAGCTTAAAATTATACTACTTTTGAAGACAAATTGACATGCTGCCGTGACTCCATGGAAGAACACTGAGGGCCCGTTTGCTGTGAAGCGCAGAACAATGTGACAATTGTTAGCCATGCTTCTTGAATCATGTCTGCTGCGTGTGTCCTATTCCCGGCTAAGTAGAGAACAATTAGTTGCACTGTCAGTGGACCATCAGTTTTCGTTGGTTCTCAGCTAAAGTAATAGGGCCAAATAATAAATTTGGCGGAATAAATTTTGGCGATTTAGTACGAAATTCACCAATTCGCCAAATTAAAGTCCTTGCAAAAATTTCCAGCTATACGGTATTTTGCACATCATCGCCAATTAAATATTAGAGTTTCAGGAAATTCACTATGGGATAGGCTGTAAGATGTTTTCATCTTCTATTTGGCAATACATCTTGGATTCTGATTGAGAGTAACAGTGCTAAATTCTTGTCACCCATTTTAAAAGTGTCTGGCTTATCACATTCTTGCCCAGCTAACCGCATTAAACAAAACTTTGACAACTGAAAAACATTGTTCCATTGTATACACACAGGGTGTTTATAACCGTCTGTTGCTTGTTCCAATTGTGGGCGGTGCTTGTTTTCTACATCATCAATTAGCGGCTGTTTTTAATGCGTCATTTGGCGTCTATCGGATGACGTACGAAATTTCACGTATCAACAGAATGGGGGAAGAAGGCGACTTTTGTGACGTTTTGCCTACGTATCCGTGAAACGTCACGAAAATGGCAGTTTTGTTGAGGGCGAAGATGAAGTCGCTTGGTTAGACCTCAGATGCATTCGAATCTCACCAAATCCAACTTCGATGGAAGCTTAAGATGTTTTGGTTTCCGAAAATCGTTCCGGGCATAGTGCTACAGTCAAGCAGTTTTTCGCAATTGGACCATTTATGCTAAATTTTGGCCGTTCGAAGGGTGAAAAAACAGGTTTTTCGGTTATAACTTTCTTACGGAAGATTATAACCTATAGCCCGGAACGATTTTCAGATAGCTCACCACTTGTTCTGTCTTTTCGTGTTGTTTAATGGGAATTGAGAGGGATCTGAGGTCTAACCAAGGCGAAGTTTGTCTAAAACTGCTATGTATTCCTAGCTGGCTATCTTCCTTCAGACAATAGAAACAATCGCTAGTTAAGTACCAACATGTGCGGAATATATACAATTTTTGTCCAGTAAGAAAAACTGGGCAAAAATCTGGTCAACGAAGTAGAAACGATCGATAATTTCTGAAGCTATTTCAAGACGGCCATTTTTGCATTTTATCCCCGGACGGTTATAAATACCCTGTGCAACACAGTAAAGAGCTACCTTGATATCCCTCCCACCTTCAACCCATTAAGTCCACTAATTGTCCAAGAGCTTGATGAAGCAAATTTACAAATACATTACAACATATCAAAAAGCCTCTAATCCTCCACAAAATTGCCTGTCCCATTTGTAGTAGATTATAGCAAGGTTGCATCCTTTGTGGTGGATGAGTGAGGTTGCACTGTACATAGGCAACACTTAACCTACTGTATAAATACCATATAATTTGTACTTTGGGGGGCTCATTCAATTTCATGTGCAGTTCATGTGCAGCATAATAACTTGATTAATATATGATCAGGCAAACATTAACTAGAATAAAAAATATTGTGGGGGAGGGGCTGTAGCCCTTCCAGCCCCCATGGTCCCTACACCTATGAAAACATACACACAATGAACTTAGTACAGTAACACCACGTACAGATACTCTAATCTCTATGGTAACACCACACCCACTAACTTTCGCAGCTCAGTCCATCTGCTTGCAGTACGTTCCCTGGGTTACACGCACACTCATAACTTCCAATGTTGTTAGCGCAAACTTCCTCACACGAGTACTGCCCAGTGTTGCATTCATTGATATCTACACAAGAGGAATTAATAATAAATTGTAACTTAAAATTCACATGGTTATACTTGCATGACTATTTGTTACAAATGAGCAGATATTCACGGTTTAATTCACAAATTCCTCTACATTCTCTACAAATACTGAGTAATACTTGCACCATGCGTAAGTAAAGGTATATATATATATTCTATGTATTTCTGTATGTAAAACAAGCAAAACACAATTTAGCACATACGCACATGATGTATGTGTCTATATCCATAAGTAGGTGATGTGCCTTGAAAAAGTCCCTTTTAAACTTAATCTACTATACTACAACCACACACACACGCACGCACACACACACACACACACACACACACACACACACACACACACACACACACACACACACACACACACACAGAGAGAGAGAGAGAGATCAATTCACGATCATGCTAGAACACACAGGTATGCACATACATATGTGGTCACTGTGCATGTGTCATGTATATGTATACATACATATGTTCAAACCATTACATGAATGTGCAAACTTGTGGACTCCCTCACAAGTGAAGTAAAAGCAGTGCTTCATATACACACATCACACGCATCACATTCAAGGCAAATACTACAAGTGCTGTTCATACATAATACATTCATGTACTTATGTAATGAAAGAACATTGATTGCTCGTTAATCTAGCTGCTTAGCCATAGACTTGTGTTTGTGATTAATGTAGCAATATTTGGTCGTAGTTGTGTAGTTTACGTTAGAACACTTGTTGATAGGTAATGAGCGTATTGCATTAGACAATGGTGTATTGTGTCTGTGTATCACGTGTTTGGCAATGTGTGCTCTTGGATGAATTGCCTTAAGCTGCTTAAAAGTGTAGGAGTCCACTTATAGTTGCCAGGAAGGTTCGGCTATTCTAGGCTATAGTTTTTCGTATATTGCTCGAGACAGAGATCAGCTTGTGTACTGCATGAATTGTACAGATACCTGGCAGATTCTACACTGCACAAATGTTACATTTACGTACCTACACATTTGGTATCCTGGACCAAATCATACCCTACTTCACAAGAACATGTGAAAGATCCAATGTTGTTGTGGCACTTGTGGTCACATGGGTACTTGCAACGTGATTGTTCACAGTGAAGACACTCATCAACATCTGAAGAGAAAATGCACCAAACTTTATCAAGATCAGTACATTCATAAATTCTAGTAGTTTAGAACACAGGGAACTGCTTCCCATACAGTCTTTTCTAAATAATATACCAGAGCATTCACAGACTGGAACATAGAATATCCGGCTCTGCACATTCTAAAACATTACACCCAGGTGCTGTACACACATCTGTATACTCATTATGTATATACTGCATAGCAGGAAATTTTGGCGAGCATTATATTTGCCGACAAATTTCTTTTCCAGATGGTATTGGTGTAAACAAATTTGTCAGATTGAACATAAATATTATATCTATTGTTATTTACAATGATTTCTGAGGAGTTTTGTCCCACATTAGCAGCAAGACCATTGCATGCTTTCATGCCATTTCATGTGTTAAAAACATGGTGGCTGAGAGAAGAATGCGGAAAAATAAGTGCAGAAAACATAGATTTTGCAATGACTATAATATTGACGACTTTTAAATCTGGTGTTCTTTCACAAACCTGCCAACCTTTGTCAAAGTTTCCCGCTATACGGTATGTTCCACAATGCACATCCACTCACCAATACAGTTTGTCCGTCCACTAAGTTCATAGCCAACACGACATCCACACTGATAAGAACCAATAGTGTTTGTGCAGAACTCAGGATGTTCACAAGGATTGTCCTCAGAACATTCATCAATGTCTGTGTGGGATAGATAGTATGTGCATATACAGACAGTACAAAAAAGTGGTACATTGAGCATGTGTGTATGTGTCTGTGTGTCTGTGTGTATGTGTGTGTGTGTGTGTGTGTGTGTGTGTGTGTGTGTGTGTGTGTGTGTGTATGTGTGTGTGTGTGTGTGTGTGTGTGTGTGTGTGTGTGTGTGTTTGTGTTATTGTGTGTGTGTGTGTGTATGTGTGTGTGTATGTGCCTGTGTGTACAGGTGTGCATGTGTGCAAGTGTGCATGCATGTATGTGTACATATTGCACTTATTTATCTTAGTTAGTTAGACTAAGTTATAAAACCAGTGTAGGCCAAAGAATAAATGAAAACATTCATTCACTAAAGCAGAAACAAAGCTATTTCCATTTGCCATACTGGGATGCTTTATCAAATCAAATGGCCACGCAACAAGTGTATTTGGACCCAAACTTGTAGCTCACCTTAAGAATTCGTAATTAAGATCGCATGTATGGAATTTGGGAATCTCCTCGGTTTAACAGAAAATCAACTATTTGTGTTGCTGAGGGTACAAAATCGCCATTTTAATTGGGCATAGTCATAGACATGGTACTGTCGTGGCACAGTGGAAGAACAGAATGTCCGGAAATCCATACATACGATCATTCACTAAACTTAGATGAACAATCATTCCAATTTTGATAATAGATTCGTGCTTCATGCCAGAATAAGGTGTCAAAAATTGTATGATGATAATAATGATTGTATAATGATAATCAAGTATATCAATTCAATTCAAATATTAACATCCATCATGCCAACTAGGGCATTAGGACACAACATCCTCCTCTCATTCTTTCACATCAATCTGCTCCTTCCACTCTTCTCTCAATCTTCGCCACATAGTACTCACCAACATTCCCTTCAAATCCTCTTCCGATAAGTTCTGAATATCATCCACACTCACACCATGCCAACCAAAGTCTCTGATGCACCTCCCAATTCTCTGAACCCAACTTCCTCTACCACACCGAACTGCCTCTGTTGCCACTTTCTTCAATAGTCTGCCTTTATTATACTCTACAGGTCATCAGTTTGTACCAATACTGCACACGTCTTATTCTCACTTCCCACACCACAGGCAACCCTCCCATCTCCATCATCAAAGACACTTTAGGGTGTAAAGTGCCCACACCATACAGGCCCATAGGAAGCTCTCAAAAAGTGGTACGGCGAACATATGCCATAAAAATTTAGTGTATACATAAGAAGTTGGCTGTCATATGATTATGACAGCTAATGCTGAACACACTGCATAATATTATGCAGCAGCAAATATTGAAGTTTGCCAAAAGGGCTAGGACATTGTTCACTACCACTAACAAATCATGTTCATTTCAACAAGCAATCAAATTTGGTCAAACCTTGTGGTGTTGAACAGCCCAAACAGTACAATGATTTCATAGTTTAGACAAATTTGTAAAAACTGTGAAAAAATGGCGTTCGGCGGCGGCAAGAACCAGTAGGACATTACAGCTTTTACCGACTTTCTCCCTCTATTTCGATTATGTATACTTATTAAACCTGTCAATATGAAGGTTTAACTTAGTAAGAATTGTTACTGGCTATCTTAAACTCTTCCAATGTAGAAGTTTATATTTTTTTAAAGTATTGCCTGAAAACTGGCACGGCTTCAGCCGTGCCAGCCGTGCCAGTTCCTACAGCCTTGCCATAGAACATGCGGTAGGCACGTAGCTGTACTTGTTCAATGGGTTCTATAGGCTTCTGAGACTCCCCCAAATCTCTGCACCATACAACATTGATGAACCCACTAGGGAGCTAAACAGCTTCTTAAACACACCCACACCAATGCCCCCCACTTCTTGTTGGTAGCGCTGGAGCCAAGCTCCCAGTATCTTCCTCCCTATAGCAGCTTTGTCCTCCACCATCTCATTCAAAGCCAAGTGTTCATCCACTACACAGCCCAGGTACTTGTACATTGATACATATACGGAATTTCTTCTGCATCCACAACATAGCTTGCATTACACCTGGGTACTGACTTCTTCCTCTCATGCATGATCACAGACTTCTGCACATTTATCTTCACACCCCAGTCTCTACACAACTCTACCAATACATCCTTCACACCTCAGTCTCTACACCACTCTACCAATACATCCTTCACACCTCAGTCTCTACACCACTCTACCAATACATCCTTCACACCTCAGTCTCTACACCACTCCACCAATACATCCAAACTCTTCTTCAAACCATCGACATTTGATGCCACCAAGGAGGTGTCATCTGCAAATAGAGGACCCGGTATCTTGTCACCACCACATTCTACTCCACATTTCTCCTTGTGTAGCCTTGTCACCACGCCATTGATATACGTACAAGGAAAACAACAAAGGAGAGAGTACACAACCCTGCCACAACCCAAACTTCACCCCAAACTGCTCACAGACCTTATCATCCACTTTCAACCTACATGAACTACCCTGGTGAAGTGCCTTCACAAATTGGAGAAACTTGCCATTCACCCCCAGCCGCTCCAAACAGCCCCATAATTTCTCCCTATCTACCTTATCAAATGCCTTAATGAAGTCAATGAATGCCACCAACATTCCACCTTCCTTCTGACCATTTCCATTTGCCCCAACAACACCAAAGCTAGCACCAGGTCCTGCCTCTTCACCCTCTCTGCTTCCTAAAACCACCCTGTTCTTCCGCAACCAACCCTTCCTCTTCTGCTACACTTGACAACCTGGCATTTAACAGCATACACAACACCTTGCTCACAGTGGAAGTGAGAGAGATACCTCGAAAGGTGTTGACATCACAGACCCCCCATTGACTGTTTCTTTGGTAAGGGCACTACCAGGCTTTGCTTCCATACTGAGGCACCATCCCATACTTCCAACAGCAAAACCCAGACATCAAACAATTAACTTAAGACATCAACAAGCATCATATCAACATTAATTCCATCTTGACCTGGGGCAGCATCCTTAATTCTTCAACAAGTCCAAAGCCCACCTCACCTCTTCCCTGGAGACAGGTTGGCATAGCCATTCACTGAAGTCCAACCTTGCAGATGGCAATTCGTTCGTTCTTTCTCTTGATTCTTCCATTCGAGATGAATGTCTTGTCAAGTCAGTTCTACCTTTAGGTCACAAATCCTTATAGACCGAGCAGCAGAGTGCAGTGATGGAGCTTCTTACTGGCAAAGATGTCTTTGTGAACTTGCCTACCGGCTTCGGGAAATCGCTTATTTACCAGGTGCTCCCAATTTGTATTTCTATGGCTTTAGAAAAGGAAAGTCAGGTAGCAACATGTACTCTCAGGTGATCTTCGATCCGCCATTCACCCTCAATCCTCCTCATGCGGACTCAGTACGTAAGTAAAGTGATCTCGCCCGACGTCATCGTCTATAAACAAAGGAGCTAGGGCATGAGCGGCGCAGTAAATACGCTAAACCAATTTACACCTTTGTTGATCGTGAGAACAGCCAAAGAAAACGTGAGCTGGTTGAATCATACAATCTATTATGATGGTTGAATACACGCCCCATAGCGTTGCTAGTAATACACGCCTAACCTTGCATTAATGAGATGCGGTGTTAAAAGTACAGAAGTTGCTCGACCCAATTTTTCCTCAGGGGTGAGAGGAAAAGTACAGAGCCTTTATCCTATACTAGTAAGCACACTATAATTATATTCATGACCTGATAAATATATTCATAGCTACTGCAAATTGTGGCTGACCCACCAGCAACAACACCTGTCAATTATAATAGGCCACCTCATCCCAACAAACAAGCAAGCAAACCTGTGCAGGTCCTCCCATCTGGGGCCAGCCTGTATCCTGCATTACAACCACAGGTATAGGATCCAATGGTGTTGTAGCAGATCTGGTCACAGGCATGAGTTCCTCTTGCACACTCATCAATATCTATGAGAAGTATAGAAAATACTTCAGTCACTAAGGGTCTCCAAAAAATATACCTAAATTCTGACATCAACTGCATCATATATTTGAATGCATGGGCATACTACGTAAGTCTTGCACAATCAAGCACACACATACACGCACATGATGTATTATACAAGAACACACACACACACATATGCGCACACACACACACACACGCACACACACACACACACACACACACACACACACACACATACACACACACACTAAGCAATACAAATACAAATGCACGCATGCACAAAATTTTAAACTGGAATTATAATCGTTAAAATGAGAATGCATTGTATATTGTAACCTCTGAGTAGGTTAGCAGAATCATGGTACAAACAGCAAGATATGCTTGTAGATAATTCCTGTTGAAGATTTTAAGAGTACATAGTACAATGATCAACTGAAAGCCACAAACACCAGAATTTGTCCTCGTCAGATTCTTGAGGGATGAAACTTTTGCGTTTTCCACAGATTGCAAGCCATGCACCAAGCCTGCAAAAATCTAGGTTAAGCTCTAGACTTGTGCAATGACCAAAATGGCTGTCAAAAGAGCAGGCCTAGGGTTGTCGAGAAGCACTATGGCGCCTTAGCTCATTTCTTTAATGGCTTTCTTTCACCAACAGACGAAGTTCATATTAACAAAGGCTAAATGAAGACAGAATCAAAGGGGGATCCAAGAAAATCAAACCACAACTATTGTGAAAATTGCCAATCTACAAAAAAATTGTCCTGTGAAAATCTGAGCACCTTTTGGCCTATATAGGGTTAGGGTTAGCACATACCAATAATAACATAGTAAAATGATGGGTGAAAACAGGATCTAATGACAAGAACATTACCAAATTGATCAGTCAGCAATATACAAAACCATAGTCCCACCTATGTACCTTCTTAAAACAACAACACTAATCAAAACAGGTGACAAGTCACCTCATCACAACAAACAAACAAACCTTCACAGTTCCTCCCATCTGGGGCTAGCCTGTATCCTGCATTACAACCACAGGTATAGGACCCAATGGTGTTGTTGCAGGTCTGGTTACATTCATGAGTTCCTCTTGCACACTCATCAATATCTACATATATATGTACAAGAAGTGGACAAATAATTTCGCTCATTTTAGTTATCTGCATACAACAGCTACTAAATCACATACTTGAATGCATGGGCACAATAATTTTTGCACAACCAATCTCACATACATGCGCAACACTTGACACAGGACCACGCACACACACACATGCATGTGTGCATGCAGACACAGACGCACAAGTGCACACACGCATGCACAAACACACACACACACACACACACGCACACACACACACACACACACACACACACACACACACACACACACATGTTTGTCATACTAAATCACAAAACCAATACAAAAGGCAATTGACAAAAAGAGAATAGTGCAACGTACAAAATGCACACACAAATCAGAAATTACCAATTCCACATCTGCTCCCCTCCCATACAGGTTCACAGGTACATACTCCAGGAGAACTGCATGTGCCACCATTCTGACAGTCAGGAGTACACACAGCTAATGTTGAAGTAAGCAATACGAAAAGTGAACGTTTTGCAAGGCATGTATACTTAAAAGTTTTGAATACACACTCTTGTAGTACACATAATCAATGTGTACGTGGTACAAGCACATATAAACATACAAGTGTGCACACAAGCATTCAAAGACAGACACACACACACACACACACACACACACACACACACACACACACACCACACACACATACACACCACACACCATGGGCACGCACACACACACACAAACACACACACACACACACACACACACACACTACATACGTTGTTCACATCTGCTTCCCTTCCACCGCGTTGTGTCACAAGTGCACACACCAGGAGAGAAACATGTCCCTCCATTTTGACAAGGAGGAGTGCATACAGCTATAGAGAGTAGGAGATAAACAAGAGCAATCACTAAGTAAACGTATACAATACACAAAAAATAAGCAATAAACACAACACTGCACAAAATGCACATTGTACGTACAGTCAAATCTCGTTAGTGAGTACACCTGGGGACCCTCCAAATTGCTACTCACTATCAGTAGTACTTGCTAACCATATAGATTAGTATTATGGGTTATAAGCTGGGGTATCATATCCTTGTACTTCCTAACCAGATATTGCTCATTAACAGTGTTCTTACTAAGGAGGTTCTACTGTACGTATGTATGTAACGATTAAAATCTGACACTGCCAGTGCTTGTTGTGCTACACAAAGTCATTGTACACATGTACACCTGTGCTTATGTACTGATTACTACACTGTGACATGCGTATATGTAAGTATATTCAACACAAATTTGGCTGTGATTGACTGATGATGTTTAGAATATTATAATATTGTCACTAAAACTGGATAAAATCTGTGCTTGATCTCATAGATTGTTAATGATTCGTCTTTGCAGTTCTCACTGCTCAGCAGGAGTGCATACACAAAACTCACGTGTTTCACAGCGGCTTCCCGTCCATTCGCTGGTACAAGTGCAGACATCAGGTGACGTGCAGGTACCACCATTCTTACACTCAGGTTTGCAAACAGCTGTTAAAAAATGATAGGAACATATCACACACCTCATACGAAGTAATGCGCAGATGCGCATGCATCAACAAACACTGGACCTAAGAGAGAACAAGGTGCACCGGTACCTACTACTATTCTGTAGCACATGTATGTAACTACAAAGCTATTATAATAAAACCTATAGAATAATATAATAATCAAATATGTAGTACATATGCCATTTTTAGTATGTGTCTACAAAGGAGCTGGGAGGCATGTTCCATTGACTGATGACAACCAAAATCAATATAATATGTGACACTTTTGCAATACCCATGATGGTGTTCCCTCAATTCACAGGTGGTTGGATACACTCATTTAACAATCAAGGTCCTCACGTGTTTGACAATAGCTTCCCGTCCATGGGGGTGGACATATACAATTCCACGGTGGAGAGCAGGTGCCACCATTGATACAGCTTGGAGAGCACCGTGCTGCAGGGAGGCAAAACAAAGGGCATTGACATAGAAATGCTAACATAGCCGAAACACTATTTCATCTCCTTTTTTGATGATGCCACTATTGCCAAAAAGGAGGCAAAATAGCATTCTTGCACTAATAGTATGCAAAACTACATAATTCATGGCATGTAGTGCAGGCACAAAATGGGTCGATATCATACAAAAATACTTTAAATGCACAGCATTGTATCAAACATGTGACACTCATACTCTACTACCTTCAAAGCAATATATAACTAGGTATACTCACGTATACAGGAGGAGCCACTCAGGTAATAATCAGCACAGCAATAGAGAATACATCTGTAGCTGTACCTTCGAACAGCTCGATAACTAAAATGACCGGCAAAAAAGATAAATTCATTAAAGGTGGCTACTGCAAGCTATACAACCACAAGTTTCTTAGAGGTAGGTGTTGCAACTAACCGAGTCCCTCTACATCTCCTTCCCCACCATCCACAGGAGTAAGAGTATGTGTAGCTTACTCGCACGTAGTAAGAATAATTTTCCCGTCTCGTGCATCGCCTAAAAGTATCATTCAGAAGGACATACATGGTGATACCACACTGTGATACAAAATGCATAAGAAAAGCATACCATACAGTGAGAAACTTTGGCAATGGTTTTAATCTCAGACTGGTAATAACTACCAGGTGTTAATACAGTCAATTTGGTGTTAATGAAATCAATTATTGCCAATCAAGTCTACTAATTGCATGGGATAGAAGTTAGTTATATCCTGGTTCACTCACATGATATCCAGGTCATCTCCCACAACTTCAGCTTTGCCTCAGTCTTGGGTAGGCATGAGCCAATTATTCACCAAGTACCACCTATTATTTTATTCAATTATTCGTCCAAACTCCGCCTATTATTCTCAAATGCACACCCTATTATTCAGCTCCAATGCCTTCCTTAGATGATGTTCTATGTACTGTAGCTTTATCGGCAAAGCTTCCTGGCACTTGTAAAGAATCATGTTTGTGACAACTTAGACAGAAGACTCAACATTATTTATACTCACTGCGGCATGAATTGTGTGGTCTTATGCATTCTTAAGGGAATAGTTCCTACTGTGAAATGAAACAGCCATTTAAAGGGGAAAGAAACGTGCTCCATGTTGGCCTGATTGGCCATTTTGTGCTACAAATTTTAGAATGTTCCCTATTATTTGCAAATTATTCCTGATTCACAGAGGTGCCTATTATTCATGAAATTATGTGCGCATATTTGGCTCATGCCTAGTCTTGGGCAATAACCTGGATATCATGCTCATACCAGGATATAACTATAACTATAACTTATGACTGATTCAGAAGCAACAACATGCAGGACCAATTGACACACATCACACCTTTCACTACATTCCACTATGCTATGCAGCAATAATACTCAATCAACATGCATGCATAAGAAGTAGAACACAGTCACATACATTAGACAGCAAATGATACAGCTGCAGCTGCTATCATATTGCAGTGTATTGAATCTACTCACCCCCTTGATGTATCCTGTGAACATCCACTGGCAGGTGCACAGCTACAAGCAGCATCCACTCCACTTAATACAGAGGCCACTGACAACACAGCCAGGAACAGGGGGAGAGTGGGTAGTGACATACTGTATGTTTGAAGATGAAATCCAAGTAGAGGTGTATCGTCTTGAGGTTAATCAAAATTGAATCTGAGTCTTTGGATGAGATCAAGAACATGTGAGATCATGCTATATACAGCGCTGCATATAAACAGTACATCAGTAGCCACTGACTTACAACAACCGTTTGAACAGTTGATGTTTTATGTTGCAATAATATTGATGTGAATTGCAAAACTAAACAATTTTAAAATTAAATTTCAATTACCTAATTCGTGCCTATAACCAGAATATATGAGGCTCAGCAAATGAATCTACATAATATTATTATATCAGATTCTGCTTCAATCAGTTCCACGATAGCTCCGCGCGCAAGCAAATCTAAACTACATGCAACTTCCGAGTATATCGATGGTATTCCCCATGTATGCATGGTGAACTTCACCACATTAAGAAACATCCGATACAGTGCTCCTCCCAATTTTCGTACCAGAAGATCGAGGGCGTAACGTTAACTGTGACGAATTCAGTCTCGGAAAGTTAACATCGGACAACTTACGTATATTCTAGAATGATCTCTTCTTCACTTATAGTCTTAGACTAGTTGTCTCACCTGTTAGTAATGGAGCCAGATCCGAAACGACACGAGACTGAAAGCTGTGCGAGTCAACTGAACTAGTGCGAGTCAACAAATTTAAAATGGTTTCTGACTTCAAGCTACTTCCCTGAAAGCTTTGTACACGATTCAACTGAACTGTCGCCAAAACTGGTTTCTGGTGGTTTTCTAGCTAGCGACACACAAATATCTTGGAATGACTGCAAGATATACTTCCCAAGTCCTCGCGATCGTGCACATGCAGTCAAAATGCGCCCAACGGGTGCATGGTCTGACATGCGGACCACACCCTCCCCTATGAATGTCAACGCACTCTGAACTCGGATCCGTGGCCAACTTCCGGTTCCAGAATCAGGTGTCCAGGTACAGTAGATCTAATTATAAAATGGTGCGTATTGAATATGGCTTATGCGACTAGGGATGATCGAGGGGAATATATGCTCTAAAAAGCTCCATTTATGCTGTGCTTCTGTGTTCATGGTTCAATCCCATTATGCTTTTAAATTTACCAATTATATATTCCTTTAAAACATTTAACCCTACTACCCCAATCTGTATCGGATGTGATACAAATTTATAAAGTAATAACTTCGTATAGAACGAACCATGCATGCGCACCAACCGTTTGAGTTTTATATCATAGTCAATCTCAAGCTCAAGGTCAAATCAATTCGAATAGGCAAAATGTACTGCTGGGGTAGCTATATAGGAGGGTTAAGCATATATAGTACATACGTAGGTATATAGATTGTCTATGGTTACTACAGTCATACATACAATTGCAATATATGGCTATATAGCCACAATAAGTGGTGGCTAAGATCAGTATATAATTATACAATTTCACTATAGGAATTCCAGTACCTTCTATACTCGACAATGTATTGACAGACTCATGCACTAGCTAGACAAATTACACTCCCTAATAGTACTCGTGGAGTATGTACTAGCTGAGGTATTGGTAGCTAGCCATTTTATACCACTTGGCATTGGATATGCCATGAAGTATGAACTCCAATTATTCCCACATTATGCCTGTGAAATTTCAACATGCACCTATATTGGTCTCAAATCCATGCCAGCATACAGCCCTCATCCCTACATGCATGGGGCTGGCCATATATGGGTACAAGACTAGTGTCCACTGTCCAGGTCAATGATGTACATGTGTGCATATGTGTGTGTATGCATCCATGCATGTGTGTGCATGTATGTGTGTGTGTATGTGTGTGTGTGTATGTGTGTGTGTGTGTGTGTGTGTGTGTGTGTGTGTGTGTGTGTGTGTGTGTGTGTGTGTGTGTGTGTGTGTGTGTGTGTGTGTGTGTGTGTGTGTGTGTGTGTGCATGTGTGTGTGTGTGTGTGTGTGTGTGTGTGTGTGTGTGCATGTGTGTGTTGTGTGTGTGTGTGTGTGTGTGTGTGTGTGTGTGTGTGTGTGTGCGTGCATGCAAGCATGTATACGTGTGTGCGTGTGTGTGAGCATGCGTGCATGTGTATATGAGTATGCGTGCATCTGTGAGTTTATACCCATGCATATACAAATAAATTTGTCACAATGATCCAGACAACATATACCCAATGCATAGCAAACAAAATCAATGCAAATAACTGCAAAATGCCTTTACATCATATACATATATACATAGGTAAAAACATAAAACTTCACCCACAGTGACTGTAAACTGCATTAAAACAACCAATTTCACTACAAAGGTACAAGGTTTGTGTGGTGGTCTCTGATGCGTCCCAGCAGTGGCATTGCTACAGGACAAAACTCAGTCTTCCATGAGTTGTACAGATAGGCCCTTGTGTCCTTGGGTACGCTCTGTGGCAGCGACTCCACCACATGCTCTTCATCTGAGACACAGCACACACATATGGACTGTACATGATGTACACATTATCACACACTACAGTGAACCCTTACGAACCGATAAACCTCTACAAAATGCTCATTTCAATATGAATTCTGGATTGGTAACATTCGAATTCTACATGTACTAACATACCACAAAGACAATGAACAGGACTTGAAACATACCCAGTTTCTATAGAGCAGGTTCCAGAATACAGATGGCTCAACACATGCTAACACGTACACATACACGTACTCATACCCAAATGGGCTGTACGTACGTACATACATACATAGGACAAAGGACACATTTAATGCAGAGTCCTGTAGGTGCTGTACAGTGGCTGCATTGTGTTCAGACACATGTTAACTTACAGTACGTATGTACATATACGTAGGTACGTATAAGTACTCACACCCACATAGGATGTACAGTGAAACTTGTGTACAAAGACCATGCACTCAAGGGACCAAGTAATTGTGGTCTTTTGTAAACAGGTGGGCCTTATGTAGAGGTACAAAAGTATTGCTCCAGTAGTCCCCGGATCAGTCTGTAATGGTCTCTATAGACAGGTGGTCCTTCTATACAGGTGGTCTTTATGACAGGTTTCATTGTATGTACGTACGTATGTACATAGGACAGAGTGCAAATGTAATACAGTAGAACCTCGCATATCCGGCCCCCGTAGTTACGGGCACCTCACTCAACCGGGCAGTGTTTCATGCATGTACTTCTATTATCAGTACTAATGTGGACTACATTATTGGTCTGTAGCTGTACCATGTGGTGAATGTGCATGTGTAGAATCAGGTAAAATGACTGGTAGAAAGCATCCACTTGTACTGCTTAAAGGAAATTAAAGAAAAAAGAATATTTAAAGTGTGGAATGTCTCAAAGTCTACACAGGTAGTAGAGGATTCATACTTACGGGCACTTTCACAATTACGGGCACCCCTTGGTCCCAAACTGCCCGGATATGAGAGGTTGCACTGTATACAGAGTTCCTGTACACATTGAACAGTGACTGCTACACTCATACCTAGGTAGACCTCAAGCTGTTCTGTGAGGAGGTCAGCTTCTTCCGAGCCGAAACACACAGCAGATGAGGTCACCCGGTCACTGAAGTTCCACAGTGTCTTGCACACCAGAGACGACAGCTGCCAGTCGTTCTGCCCAAAGTCACCCAACACCTCAATCAGCCTTCAGGAAAACACAAGAGAGAGATTAGTACATAAATATGCTTACAGTTATTATTACATACATGTGTACGCACTGCACTTCTGACTACACATGTTTGGTAGGTCCACAAACAGAAGCTGGATGAAAAGCACGTGTCTGTAGGTACTGTGGGTACTGTAGGTACTATAGATACTGCAGGTACAGATACGTACTGTACTTACATACACATGTACCTAATATTAGCTAACACACTAATTCGTATACTGCATGTGTGCATGCCAATAAGCCGCAGTGAAGTGTAAAATACCAAATGCGAGCCAATAAAGTATACAAGGAACATGCAGACATCTCTGACATCCATCTCACCATACTGTACGTACAGTCAAACCTCGTTAAGACAAACTTTACAGGAGTCACAAAGTTAGTTCTTAATATCTGAAGTTCTTCTTATCAAGATATACAGTGCAGTCCACTTAAGTAGAACTTGCTTAACTGGAAGTTCTGGATAAGTCGAATGGTTTGTTTGTCCCTACTATATTAAAACTAGCACAAACAAACTCTGTTAAGTAGAATTTCTGATAAGTGGAATTAATTTGCTGTCCCTAGTGATTCGACTTATCCAGACTCCACTGTAGTAATACATGTACAGTACTACAGCAAACCAAACAGGGCTTGGAAACTAGTTTGTGTTAAGCAGAAATTAGGCTTGGAAACTAGTTTGTGTTAAGCAAAAATTAGCCTTAAGAGTGTTCTCCTTAATGAGGTTCAACTGTATATTAGAAACTTCTACAACTCAAAAAAATTCACGAATTGTTAATTTTAGGGTAGGAAAAATATCCACCATTTAAACGATTGTGACCATTTTACTATTGCACAAGTATGAACTAAGCCCACTGGCAAATGTGCAAACATTACTACAGTAATCACAAATATTGTCCAGGAGTGCAGTTTGCTTGGATAAATCAATTCACCCTTACACACATAATGTGTACATATGTACATATGCAGCGGTAGAAATAGCATTTGACCTTTGCTAGGACAAACGGCTGACCCAGCATTGTATTGATAGGACATTTTGAAGATGGTCAGCCATTTCTAACCATCATCGATTATGTTCAGTAGTATATACGTACACAAAGGAATCTTTAGCACTGGGTCTTGAGATTGGCACAACAAATGACACTCAACTTTAATAGCCGATATCGGAGACACAGCTTTCAGTTTAGTAGTCAGCCAAATGACTGACCCAACTCAATTTTGGTCAGCCATATTCATGTTTTGTTCAGAAAATGGCAGATGGCAGGCAGTTATTTCTAGCTCTGTACATAATACGTACGTACGTATGTACATATGTAAGTATGTACATATGTACGTATGTTACATACACACATAGCTTTACATATGTTACAAGACATACATATGTACATACAGTATGAACAGTACACATCTACACACTTTCTAACTCCTCTGCTGTCCGTGAGAAGGTGACGCAGGTCTGGTACGGCCATGAGATTGAGCAGGACACCACAGGCAGCGTAGACAATCTCCACATCCTCAGAATCAAGTAAAGTGACGACCACTTCTCCGACTACAACAAACGTACATAGTACACACACACACACACACACACACACACACACACACACACACACACACACACATATTTAGCACCTATGCAGGTATGTACGTATGTGCATACATGAAGAACACAAGCAGACAGAAATCACAATTGTTACGTTACAAGATGCAAATATTCATATCTTACAGAGTACACCACTGCAACATTACGTATGTGTGTGCATTGTGTGTTGTGTGTGTGTGTGTGTTGTGTGTGTGTGTGTGTGTGTGTGTGTGTGTGTGTGTGTGTGTGTGTGTGTGTGTGTGTGTGTGTGTGTGTGTGCTTGCGTGAGTGTGTGCATGCGTGTGTGTGCACATGCATGCGTACATGTGTGGGTGTATGCATGTTTGTGCGTAAAGAGCAGTCAACACATACATAAACACCATATAAATGTGTAGCGATCTGTACAAAGTGTACACACTACATATGTATGCATGCATGTAGACAGAGTAGGTTCTGACAACACAAACAAACCTTTGTGCTGCACAATGAAGTGACAGGCTTTCTGATGGCGGGACAGGTTACCAAGCACACGCAAGCAGTCCAACATGGCTTCCCTAGACCCATCGAGGAGGATATCCAGGAGTACTGGGAGGAACAAAAGCAAAGGGCATTGACACAGAATTAAGACAATAGAATATAAGATTAATATGTCACACAACTGCTACATACATTCCATTAAAGTAAATTACATTATTTATTTTTGAGCGAACACTCAGCATACGTAGATTAATCTTCAATCAATCAATCAATTATAAAAACATTCCAGATATTAAATGTTCATCATGCAATACATAGCATACAAATTTGTATGTATGTGGCTGACAAAGGCCTCTATGGCTGAACATCATATGTGATTGATTGAATATTTATCTATATTACGTATGTGATTATGCACAACGTATGTACGTACCTCGAAGGGGACACAAAATCAGTACTTACTATCAGGATTGGTTTATGTATGTACATGAGGTATACACAGGGACAGAATGAGGAGTACTTACTATCCAGGAGTATGTACTCAACCAGGTACTTACTATCAGGATTGGTTTATGTATGTACATGAGGTATACACAGGGACAGAATGAGGAGTACTTACTATCCAGGAGTATGTACTAAACCAGGCACTTACTGAGCAAGTTCCACTGAGCGTACGTATGCATATACGTATATACGTATGTATATATATATATATATATATATATATATATATATATATATATATATATATATATATATACGTACTATATACAATTACAGTCAAGCCTCGTTAGTGAGTACACCTGGGGACCCTCCAAATTGCTACTCACTATCAGTAGTACTTGCTAACCATATAGATTAGTATTATGGGCTATAAGCTGGGGTATCATATCCTTGGACTTCCTAACCAGGTATTACTCATTAACAGTGTTCTTACTAACCAGGTTCTACTGTATGTATTTCTACTGTACAATCATGCCCGCACTACAATACAATAGAGGGGGCTTACATGTTGTAAGGACCTCACAGTTCACCATCCATGGTCCGTCCTCGGTGGAATAGAAGGTCAAGTTGTTGACAGCAGCCAGAGCATTGGAAAGCACCTCGTCTCCCAACCACTGAGATTTCAGCTCTGCAGGGACCAACACAAGACATGCACATATGTACATACACAACAGAATTAAGGGTTCACCCTATCCAACTATTAGCATGGTACAGCATCTTACTACACATCCCCACATCTTCATTTCATGAGTGAGAGAAAGTAAGATTGGAGATCAAGATTTGACAACAAGTAAGATTGGCCAGCAAGGCTTGAGGCAAGTAAGATTGGAGAGGGAGATTTGAGGCAAGATTGGAGATAGAGATCTCAGAGATAGTAAGATTGGAAATAGACATTTGAGAGAAAGTAAGATTGGAGATTGAGATTTGAGAGAAAATAAGACCGGGGATTGAGATTCGAGTGAATGAAAAACTGGAGATCCAAATTTGACAGCAAGTAAGATTGGAGAGTAAGACCTGAGGCAAGTAAGACTGGAGAACAGGATTTTAGAGCAAGTAAGATCAGCTATTGAGATTTGAGAGCAGGTAAGATTAGGAGACACTGTAGACATGTACATACGTACGTACGTGTGAGATAAGTACGTACATAAGCTAAAGGTTTGTCATTCGGTAAGCAAGAATTCGCACCACTCAGCTTAGTTATCTGGGGAGAGAGTTATGATTACGTAATGCACAACAAGCAAACAGATATGAATGGAATGAACCTTATAGGGGAGAAGTGAGGGAATGAAAGGTACAGAAGACATCTCTAAAAGGGAATAGTAGCCATTCTAAAGCATCTTAAGGATCCTTGGCATGTAACCTTGAATAACTCGTGCCACAACGAGGCAATAACTGGGACACAAATCAGTTCTGTACACATTGCTGATAAGAAATACCATACATGGTAGCTCACTACAATAACCAGATACATCAAGCACATGAATACTGTAGGGACTTGTGTGTGTGTATGTGTGTGTGTGTGTGTGTGTGTGTGTGTGTGTGTGTGTGTGTGTGTGTGTGTGTGTGTGTGTGTGTGTGTGTGTGTGTGTGTGTGTGTGTGTGTGTGTGTGTGTGTGTGTGTGCATGTGTGTGTGTGTGCACATGTGTGTGTGTGCGTGTGTGTGTGTGTGTGTGTGTGTGTGTGTGTGTGTGTGTGTGTCCACAAGTATCTGTGTATGTGCACAGGCTCACCAACTACTCTCATCAAATGCTTTGTACATTCCATACTCTGAGCAGCCTTCCCACCAACCTCTTCATTGATGGCTAAGTTTGCCAACAATCTCTGCAACTAAACAAGCAACAATCAGATGTACAAGTACTCATCAGGCCACAGGACTACACACACGCACACGCACGCACACACACACACACACACACACACACACACACTCACTCACACACACACACACACACACACACACACACACGCACTCACACACACACACACACACACACACACACACACACACACACACACACACACACACACACACATGTATACACCCTTAAGCACACTGACATGTTTACACCAGCACCTACTGTACATATACATACGTACAAACATACAGCTACAGTAAAGACTGTACATGTGTACGTACGTACATGTGTACTGTACACACGTATGTACATATACATATGTACGTACATGTCCTTGATATTTATATGTGCATACGTACTGTATGTACCTTTATGAGAACATCTTCACATTTGGCCCTCTTCTCTCCAGCCTCCTCAGAAAGAGTCAAATACCTCTGAAACACACCACAGACTGTGGGGAGAACGTTGCAGTTGTGGAACAAATCCCTCCTCACTGCATTCTCACTGGTGGTAATGTTCCCCAGTGCAAAGCACACACGCACCACGAGGTCCTGAAATAAACACCAAAAATACAGCAGGGTATTATACACAGACTATACATGTACCTACATATGTATGTACATACGTACACACATAGTGATACATACATGCAAGTATATATGATGTATGTAAGTACATGCACAATGGAACTTGGAACAAAGAACACTTCTTAAACCATAGATAATCAGTTAGAATACCTGTGCTGCAAGTTCACCTCTTTCAACAAAACATCCCACTCTAACCCAATTGTACTACATACATGCATACATACTTATGTATTTTCTCTACCTGCACCCACACTCACAGGATTGCTGATGTGGAGCTCCAGTAGGCTACAGAAAGCTGGTAGGGCATCTCTACATGATGCAAAAGCTGCGCAACAATCACTGTGGAGTGTCAGCTTGCTGAAAAGAAGACAAGAACACAAAATGTACACACATACATATGTACATACGTACGTAAGTACATACAAAAGCAAATAGGTAGGTATGCATGCAATAGCTGTCGTATGACCAACTGTGCAAAGGACAGCCAGTGCAGAGCATCTTTATATTGCGGGATACAGAATACGGAACTTGGCTCACTATTTCTTTACTCTGTATTCCATATTCCATATTTCCTTATTCCGTATTCCCCAAAATAAAGATGCCTGCCAATGCATAGCTGGCCAGAAGAAAATGCCTGCCAATTCATAGCTGGCCAGAAGAAAATGCCTGCCAATTCATAGCTGGCCAGAAGGAAACCAACTTATTGTCAGAGCTTAGTTTTAGGGTTGACAATTACTCCAATTACCTACGTACACACACACATACACACACACAAGTTCAAAATAGTAATTGATGGTTGTATACAGCCAATTGCAGAGTGCAATTAACCAATCATAACACCAGGTGCATTATTTGAACTGCACACATATTGTGCCCCAAAGGTCACATAAACAGAGCATTATAGGATGCATGCACACTCTCCTAGTCTCACTTAGTCCAACCATAGATACTCTATTTAGTGGTTAAGACATACGTAGGCATGAGGGCTGTATGACATTTAAAATGCCGAATCCCAAGGGCGTGCAACGTCCGAGGGAGGGTGCATTTTATATGCCATACAGCCCGAGTGCCTATGTCTTAACCATTATAGCATCCATTCCTGGACTTTGAACAGGTGTCATTGACTGTCAGAAAGTCGATGAAGCAATTTGACTGCTAAAAATCGAGTATAAGAAGAGAATCGGCAGTATGATCGTTAAAGAATCATCTCTGCTACGATGCTACGTAAGTTCACTTCTCGCAGTGGCAAAAATTGGCTTCTTTAGGGTTCGACTTAGTGAGCATTTCTTCGGAAAGCTATTCAAGGAACATTACAAAGAGGTATTTGCATGAATTTACAGATTTCAAAGTATAAACTCACAGAAAGTTAAACACCCATGTTTTATATAATATAAAATTGTTGTATAATCGTGCCATTACCACGGTAACGGATACTATGCTTGGATGTTAGTGAGTATGCGCATACATAAAGTACATACACAGCTAAGTATACTGGACAGATCTCAACAAGCCCCCAACATCTGGATTCAAACTTCACCCCAGAGTTTCATTCATACCAAGTTTAACAGAATGAAAGCAGGGGTAGCGGTCAGTCAACAAACATTATCACATTGATACAATAGACAAAATACTGTCCAGTTCTCATGTAACATAAATACACACAAACATTCCCATACGTAGGTACGTACATACATAGGTACGTACATACATACGTATGTATATACGTAGATATGTATGTATGTATATTCAGTGGACCCTCGTTTATCCAACCACGTTTGTTCCTCATAAAATGTGTTGGATAAACCAGGTGTTGGATAAACCAGGAGTTGGATAAATGAGGGTAAATTGTACACAGAGTGGGGGGTGGTGATTGACAGTGGAGTGTCAGATAAATGAAGGTTTCAGATAAACCAGTTTAAGATAAACCAGGTGTGACTGCATGTACGTAGGTAGACACATAAAATGCAGACAAACACACCTGAACAATCGGGAAACAACAAACATGAGTTCCTCATCTTTCTTGTGGAGGTCCAGTAGCGCACACAGTCCGGATATGACGTTGTGTGTGATGAACTGTTCTCGTAGACTGATGTCATCAGAGAGGTTCCTCAGAGCTCCCACAATCTGAATCAGGATACTACTGGCTTGAAGAGAGGATCCAGGGGGGACCTAGGGAGGATGAAAAGGCACAAAACGGTCAGACTCACTTACCCGCACACATCCACTCTGGATGAAATTGCAAACGAAGTGAGGAAACTGGGTAAATGAGGGAGCAGTAGTATAGTGTACAGTAGGATTATAATTGTAGATATGTATGTTCCAATAAAAACTACTGTGAAAGGTAGGGGAATTGGGTGCATGTACACATTTTCCCATGTGTATAATATACGCACATACAGTACATGTAAGCATGTACGTATGTACGTACATATGTACTTACATAAGTACATATGTATGTGCACCAGCCCTCCCTCCACTCCATATAGTGGTTGGTCCCCAATATCCCTTCCTCCACTCCATATAGTGGTTGGTCCCCAATATCCCTCCCTCCACTCCATATGGAATTTCCAAAGGCAGCAATGACCACACTCACTTCTTTCAGTTTCTTGAGTATTTCCGAAATAGAGCGAATGACACCACCCGCCACCATCTGGGCCCTCAGCTCACTGTTGCTGCACAGCAGCTTCACAGCTCCTGAACAGTACACCACGGCATCAGGTTGGGAGGCGGGGTCCAGGTCCCCCAGTACTTTCAGTAGAATACCTTTTGACAGTAGATCAATGTATACAGTAGGAAATACGTACTGTACTTACATACACATTCACATCACACATATACACACACAATATGTATACACTAAAAATGCAGTCTGTCGTAGAGAGGTTACCAGTGTTAGAAATAATGGTCAGCATTCAGACATTGTCCGACCGTTTTGGCATTTTGTCCAACCCAAAAAAGTGTGGGTCAGACATTTGGCTGAGCACAATCTCATGTTCATTTCATACACACACAGTAATTTTACCAAGTCATTTGTACTGAGAATGTCTACTTATGCTTTCATTATTTGTTGATGCACATCTACTGTGGCACATCTACTGTGGCACATGTGTACTTCTCCAATAATATACCCAAGCAAATCTGAAATTGTCTGACCCATAATAATGATGCTAGGACATTTGTCCATCCACCACTTGTTCTGTATTTCTAGCACTGGGTTACCACTATTGTCCATTGTGCATTCTCATTAGAACTAAGAAATTACAGTGAGATATACATACGTACATACGTACGTACGTATAATTACGTAAGTGCAAAGTACAGTCAAGAAAACAGTCATGTAAATACAATAAGTACGATTTCTGTAGGACTCAATAACAATACTTCACATAAACTGATCTACTCCACCCCTACCACCCTCCACCCCTACCACCTCCCACCCCCCACCCCTACCACCCCCCACCCCACCCTCCCCACCCTCCATACCTATTATCTGCTCTTGGGCAAAGAAGGGGTCATTGCGTTCATCTTTGCTGATGGTGAAGATGAGCTTACAGGCATTCTGGAGGTTGTTTCCTGTCACTCTCATCTACAAATGAAGAGAACACTTATAATGAAAATTCTGACATTTGCATCCATACATAGTGTACTATACACATACGTACGTACATACATATGTACAAATATATTACAATAGAACTTGCTTAATGCATACCTCAAAGGGGACACAAAATCAGTACTTATTATCAGAGGTACTTACTATTAGGGTTGGTTTATGTAGACAAGGTATACAGAGGGGCAGAATGAGGAGTACTTATGACCCTTATGTATATATATATATTATGTATACATATGTGTATGTAGATATCCTACATACAGTACATGCATGCAGTACATTCTTTGGCACCTAGGTACATAAATTTCAACTGTCACCGAGTACATCTTTACATATGAATATGGTCACTTGCAGCAATACGTTTAAAGTAAATTATGGTAAATCTTTTTAGCACTACTCCACAAATACACATATGTACATACCTACATACAGCACAAATAATATTATACGTACATATGTACAGTATGTACATACGTACATGCGTACATATGTACATACATACATACATACGTATATGTATCTAGACAAAAACTGGTACACATAATTTGTAGTAGAGACAAACATACGTACGTACATACAGTATGTATATACGTACGTTAATATAGGCACTCTCACCGCTAACAATATTTTGGCCACTTTTAGCAGCAACTGAGGGTCCTTGCTGTCCAGAAGGACAAACACAGTCTTCAGCACTGCACTTCTCTTCTTCGCACCTCCTACTCCACCACTCCTCCCCAGATAGTTACCCCTCGACAGCTTCTCCCACAAATCATCCAAAAGTTGAGATAGTTCCTCAGAGTTGTGTGCGGACGCGTGTAGCTTGTTGAGCAGGGGTAAGACGTGAGCATTCCAGTGAGCAGTAGCCTTATCTTTAGGACTTGCGGGAGTCCTTTTCATCCCACCTGTACCTCCCTTTGCGTGCTCCTCAGCTGAGTGATGCCTCGGGACGACAGGAGACTCTACCTGTGAATGCACCCCTACATGAGTTTCAGCCTTCCGACTCACGGCATCCGAAGACACAGTTCTACCAGCCTTGTTTCGTGACCCACCACCTCCTTCCTCCACTACATACACACATGCACATACATACAGAGAAAAATACTGAAGTTGTAACATGATGCTATAGAATGTATGCGAATGCATTAAACACATTGATGACATACGTATAACCATGTACGGGTGTACGTATGTATGTACGTACGTATGTATGTACGTACCTATGTATGTACGTACGTACAAGCATCCAAAAATATGTACATGCTGTATACGTACATACGTATGTGTACCTACAAATATACATGTACATAAGTGCTGTACATACGTACATACATACGTACACTGTCATAAGTATGTACTCAACTACACAGTACTTTAACTCTGTCACTTCACTGTAGTCAATGTACTAGAGACATATTATACAGTACATACAGTATGTAGTATATACATATGTATGTATATACGTACTTAATGTACGTACATACAGTGTGTACATACGTACATGAGACCCCTCACCAGTGTTGTCCCCGTGGTGACTGTCTCTACCCCCTGGATCCTGAGACGTGGACACGGCCACACTGGCTTGTACCGTCTCCCCGACAGTGGCAGTCACTCGACCGTGATGACTGGTGCTGTGGTGTAGGCCAGTTTGGGCTAAGGTTGGCAGGGTGGACAATGACTGAGTAGGGGTGGGTGGGGTGGGGTCTGATTCTTGAGGTATGCACTTCAGGAGATGTGTAGTAGAAATACATTGAAATACATTCACATGCTTGCGTATATACTGAACAATGAATTTGATGACTTGAGCACGGATGTAAAAGTTGCTGTGATTTTGGACCTACGTAGCTTGCAGAGATCACAAGATTGCAAAACTCTTATGTGTAATGTGGTGTGCCCGATTCAGTTCATTTGACTTATCTATGGTTCTATTTTATCTTTGTGCCTCATTGGGTATCTCACTACCCTAATGTCTGATGTACATGTGTGCACATTAATAATGATTGATTGATTAATTGATTGATATACGCATGTACATAATCACTAGACAACTATTATATACGTATATACTTTCAATGTACAGTAGAACCTCTCATATCAGGGTAGTTTGGGACCAAGGGGTGCCTGTGATTGTGAAAGTGCCCGTAAGTATGAATCCTCTAGTACATATCTATGTAGACTTTGAGACATTCTACACTTTAAATATACCTTTTTTTTAATTTCCTTGACAAGTGGATGCTTTCTACCAGTCATTTTACCTGATTCTACACATGCACATTCACCACATGGTACAGCTATAGACCCATAATGTAGTCCACATTAGCACTGATAATAGGAGTACATGCATGAAACACTGCCCGGTTGAGTGAGGTGCCCGTAACTACGGGGGCCGGATGTGCGAGGTTCTACTGTACAGTAATTGGACATGTACACTCATACGTACCTACGTACGTACATGTATACAAACAAATGCATAAGTACTTGTGTCATGGTGAGCAGGTAGATCAAAGGATAAGCTCTACAGCACACTTTTGATTTACTATATATACAGCACACTTGCAATCGAGGTTCAGCTCTACAGCACACTTGCAATCAAGGTTCAGCTCTACAGCACACTTGTAATCAAGTCCTAAGAAGTCCTGACAAACAATTAACTTCATTTCCCTTGACCTCTCACCATTGCACAGGATCACAGGCCAATGTATGGGACAAATTCATTAGTACCACCTCATGACACAAGTTAGTTGTATCCGTCTCAAGTGGGATGTGCAGCCATACAATCACACTTTTCTTTACTCACCGAGGGCGTCAATACATATGTACGGAGGTACGTATATACGTAATCTAAAATACACACATACGTACATATGCAAATGCTACAAAAACTCCTTAGCACTTGCATACACCGATATGATGAAAGGTACGTACGTATCATGTAGTGTTCATGTGTACACTGTCCCCAACCTCATGTACATACGCACGTACATACATAAAACATACCCTGTACATACGTATATATACATATTTAAAAGTACGTACGTATGCTTAAGTATGTATGTACATGTAATAGTTGTATCCTGCCTTGGTGTGCTACAGCAGCCATAAAGTGCTAATTAATTGACCGAGGGCGCAGCCCAAAGTCAATTAATTTGCACTTTATGCTGCTGTAGCACACCAAGGCAGAATACAACTATTATGTGTCATGGTGAAGCAAAACACTGCAAAATGTGACAATTGACAACTATTAATTAATGAGGCATGAATGGGTTTTGGCTGGCAGGAGATTGACAAGACCCTTGACCTGGGCTACATCAGAGTAGCAGGGCTACATCGTGGATGTAAGCCCAAGGTACTCTTTGATCCACCCAACTTTTGCCCCCGCACCATGACACATATAATTAAAAGAGCATAAGTACATATGTATGTACATACGTATGTGTGCACATATGTTTAACAGGACAATGTATTACGTACATACATACATACGTACCTCTAAAGAGCCAGCACTGGGTCTGCGTTCAATAGGTGAGAGCTTCTGTCCAGTTGGAGGTCTACTGAGGTCTCCCTCATTGAAGTGCCGTCTACCAAGACTAGAGTCAGAAAGAAGAAAGGGTTTCATGGTTTTCAAAGCAATGTGCTCAATACATACTACGTACATTGGGGTAGAATTTAAAGAAAAGTCCACCACCTAAGAATGCATGTCTGCATATCAGTCTACAATTCAGGAAAAGTACTGTTGGACCCTCCAATTCAGACCGCTGAAATGCGGACACCCCTCTATTGAGGACACATGACATTAGAACCAAATACTTCACCATACATTGATAGAGAAAAGCTTCTGCCCCTGAAATCATGACATCCCAACAATCAGGACAGTCCTTTCTGGTCCCAAGGTGTCCAAAAACAGAGGGACCCACTGTACATGCACTTTATACATGTACGTACGTACCTATGTATGTAAATATGCACATACGTACATATGTATATATTACATACGTATGTATGTATGTACATACATATGCACATATTACATACGTTGTATGTACATGCTGTGCAGGTATAGTCGTACCATATGAAAGTAATGAGCACACGTACATATGCATACTCTGGCCCATAAATACTTCCGAGGACTCAATAATCTGTATTTTGCATCAGGGACACTTTCGATCTATCATTCACACTACATGCAAAGTACATGCATACATGAGGCTCCAGTGAAGAGTACACATCAACCAAGTTACAGGGGGAGCAAACAGCAGTACAGAAATTATACAATAGAGTATGTACATACGTAATATGCTGTTAACGTAGATACACACAGGGGTGCTAAATATATCCCTTGGGAAATGTGAGGATCAGTACAGATAAGTAAGAGAACACTGTATCAATCAGGGTCACCCTGACGGCTCTCCTTCAGAGAAATGTTAGACTTTATACCTCCATCCACCACAGCAGATGTTCTTATATTTGCCTGTACATTACCAAAACTGCTAAATGGAACCACTTAACGCATCCCACGGGCCACATAGGGTTTGCAGTATCTATGAATCCACGTACGTACGCACAGACAATAGACCAACAGCATGCATCCCTTCAGGCTGGAATGCTGGCACAAATTCGCGATACACGTATAGTGTGCGCGAGTTAACAAGACCGTTGCGTTGCTAATACTCAAAAATTGCCGAAGGAGGAAATTCAATCGCAAAATGGCTGGAGCAAAGGACTGCACGGAGCTTAGCTGCAACCAGTACAAACGTTAGCAATCTTGGTGCAGATCTATTTTAGCTGCAGCTAGTAAGACATCGAGTTTATTGATTTAAAGTGCACCTATTCCTTCGCATACGTTGAATTCCTTACCTGTAAACAGAAGGGGGTCGTCCCATGGAGGAAGAAACATTTTGCTTAGTCCCAAATAAGTGCCGTTCAGCACTACCAGGGGTATCTGGTCTCCTGGTTTTGACCGCCTTCAGTTCCTTTCTAGCTTCTGATACAACTTCTGCGCTCGTCTTTCCTCGAGATGGCTCGTAGAACGGTTGCTGAGGCTTTGTCTTTTTCTTGTATGGGCGACTAAGAGCCATTTTCGCGGATCCCCAAATTATGACGGTTGTCCGTAACAACAGAGAAAAATGAGCACAAATTCACGAGCAAAATTAGCTAATTTTAGGAAGGAAAATGGCGTTCGATGAGTCGACGTTGGACACTTCTCGAAGCCCGTGGCGACACACGTTTGACGATTCTGATGAAGAGGATGAGGCTGTTTACTGCGGAAATAATCTCTTCTATTCTTCCTCAGCTGATGTTCAGTCTACGGGGATTCTTATTTGCTGTGTAGGGCGTCTGTCCTGTGACTATGCACAAAATTATTTATTGTCTTCAGAATCGAAGGTCTCTTGCACTATTTCCAGCAAATGTGCATCCAAAGTGTTACCTCCTTATGTGGATAAAGGTAAAAGCGAAGAAGTAGAACTAACGCAAATCTACACCCAGTCCAAGATGGACAGAAACGTTCTTCTGCACGTCAAAGAATTAGCTGCTGGTGCGGAAATGCAGTGGGCTCGAAAGGTGTGTGTGATTCTGTCGAATGTGTATTTTGGTCAGTCTTCAGGTGTGTGAATGAGAAAGGTGTCTGCAATTCGGGAGTCTGGATTAGAGGGGTGTCTGCAATCAATCTATGCATAGATACTCTAACCTACGTAGGTTAGAGTATCTATGATCTATGTTGCAATGCTGGTGTCGGGATTAGAAGGGTGTCTGCTGTATTCCGTTATGTACATACTCATAATGTTTCAATTCTGCCTGTAGTCTCACTTTTACTTTTTCTACATGTTCACGTGTACAGGTACTTGATCTGACCAAGCCTGGGACAGTTGTAGTGTTGTCTTCAAAGCCACATTTGGAGCACTTAAGCAGTACTCGCTGTGCTCCGCCTTTTCTGAGGTTCCTTTCATCGTCATCGTGGAGCGACGATTGCTTGCCTGACTGTCCCTTGCTGGATGCTCCTAACTTTGTGAAGGGAGAAACAGGAGCATGTGAGTGTCATGTGTGAGTCATGTGATGCGTTAGGCACTTATTTCATCTGTACAGTTAATCCAACACACATGCACACACACATACGCATGCACACACACACACACACACACACACACACACACACACACACACACATACAACACACCCAACACACGCACAAATGCACACACGCACAAATGCACACACGCACTCACACACACACACACACACACACACACACACACACACACACACACACACACACGCACGCACACACACACACACGTGACACACATTCAACCAATTCCGTTTGCAGTGCTGACACTGTGCGAGTACAAGAAAATACAAGGTTTGGCCCTCGTGTGCTACCACAGTCAGTCTGAGTACATTGAAGCAGTGAAGTCCTTCCACTGCCAGGGACTGACCCAGACCTATCTCAAACCCAGTAGGGTGAGTATAACACCACTACGTATGGTTGAGCTACCCTCTGTGCAGTGTGTATGTACATTAGTGCTGAGGAGTTGTGTGTGTGTGTGTGTGTGTGTGTGTGTGTGTGTGTATGTGTGTGTGTGTGTGTGTGTGTGTGTGTGTGTGTGTGTGTGTGTGTGTGTGTGTGTGTATTATGTACTTATATACATATATAGGCATACCGTATGTGCTTAAATTTTTGCAGGGTTTAACATTTATATTTGCGAATTGGAAGCCATCCACGAAAGTTTACACCCGCAAAAATTTAGATCAGGCTCTTGTGCAATGGCAAATCATGGCCGTCCACAAATATAAAACACGAAAATCGCTAAAAGCCAAAATCCACGAAATATCCCCCCTGCAAAAATTGAAGCTCATATTATGGTTTATACAGTGGAACCTCTATTTTACGAACCAATTGGGGATTGACCTGTTCGTAAAATCAAAAAGTACGTATAATAGAATATTACTTTCAAATCAGTTAAATAGTACATATGTAGCATACAATACACAAGCACACTATAGGAAACCTGTAATACATCTTAGAAGTCATGTAGTTAGGAGAAAAAGAAGTTATCTTTGCTTGCGACCAGATACAGGAATGCCCTGGAAGCACTTTTGGGTGAACCACAGATATAAGGCATTGTCTAGACTAGAATCAGTGGCCTTTTACTGTCCTTCGCTTTTAACTTACTTCAGCATGTTCCATCTTCGAAACAAACTCCATCAATTCGTCTTCGCTTTTCTTTATGTCACAAATAGTGGACTTTCCTACCCCTAAATCTTTCGAAACTGACATTATCGATGTTCCTTTCTTTAACTGCTTACAAATATCAATCTTTTGTTCCACTGTCAAAACGGTATGCTTTCTTTTCACAGCTGACATCTTAAACTTGCTGAGTCAGCAACTTTTCTTCGTGGTGTTCGGATAATAGAATATTCGGATAAAGGAGGGACGGATAATCGAGGTTCC
>CAUJGJ010000318.1:40000-42500 GCA_963170055.1 Halisarca cf. caerulea | reverse complement strand
GGGCAGTAAGTACTCACTGCTCTGTCCCTACCTCATGCAACACCATTGAAACCACCTTGGCTAAGTACCTCTGATAGTGAGTACCTATATTGCCATCCCTTGAAGGTACTCACTATCCAAGTTCTACTGTACCATCATGTGTCAATCATCCAGAAAGAGCAAGCACCATTGTAGCCTACGGTCACACACATACATGTGGTATGGTAGCTGGGTGATAGTTGCCTGTAGAGATAGCCCATGGCCAAAGGTTCCCCAGTCTGAATAAAGATACCATGATACCTGATACCCTGGTAAGAAATATGAGTATGAAGGTGTTAGGCTTAGTGTTTGGTTGTAGTAATTCTTCGACATGCTAGATCGATTTGGATAAGTTTTATCTTTGGATATCTTTGCGTTATCTTTAGACAGATAACGCATGTCACAATTTTTATCAACAATTATTCAATTGTACAACGTTTCGCCCGCTTGGACTTCTTCAGGTACACACATTAAAAAACTAAAAACTGATTGAACAATGTAGGTGAGTAAGTAAGTGGATGGAAAAATTAACCAATGGGATCAAAACATGCATGATGCCTGTCCAATCAGGGGATCCCACACATAAAAAAGGCTTAGTGTCTGGTTAGGGTTCATACTACCATCCAGTTTCAGTATACTCCCCACATAATCAAAAGGCTTCTTAGGAGGGAGGGGTCAGACTCTACCCTGTAATGTGTGCGCGCATGTGTGTGTGTGTGCACGCAAGCGTGTGTGCGTGCATGTGTGTGTGTGTGTGTGTGTGTGTGTATGCGTTTGTGTATGTGTGTGTGTGTGTGTGTGTGTGTGTGTGTGTGTCCAGTTGGCGTGATGCATGAGGGGCTGATTAGAAATCTCTTGTAAGAGCCTGTTGCCAGCAGGTGGTGCTTTTAGAAGGATGAAAACTGGGACACTCAACTGCATACAGGTGAAATCATACCTGTCAGCCTCAACCACTGAAAACATTCAATGTGACTTGGGTATTTCTTTATCAGACTCTTAGTCAGGTGCTGGTCATTGGCTGGTGCCCTAGATGCTATTAGCCTGGATATTACCAAGTTTAGGGTTGGGAATCACTACTGCTGTGAGTTAGGTGGACACAACACCGCTCTTCAGCTGCAGCCCAGCCCTACCCATCTCGTGGGGCTTGCAACCTCACAGATGGGCAACCCCTGATTGTACGAGGGGGCCATCAGAGATGGTGGTGGCAGCTGGGCCCATATCCAATGGGTCTCTTCCCTTAATGATGTCTGGTGGCTCACCCCCAGTTGGGCCCCTTTGGGGGCCCAACAAGGGGGCCACAATAGCCCACACTGCAGGCTGTGGTATTACAAGTTACAAGTGTGTGTGTTTGTGTGTGCATGCATGCAAATATGCCAGTGTGAGTACACATATTCAGCATATTGGGTGGAGAAACCACAAGTGCTAACACACATACGTACCAAGCTGGTGAAAAGCCCGAGCAACGTTGTACAGTGATTCTTGGCATTTCCCTCTCGCCCTGAAATACCGCACAAAGCATCCTAGAGCCTTGGTAGGAAAAAAAAGGGAAAATATGATAAAAAGTACACACACATACGCACACACACACATACGCACACACACACACACACACACACACACACACACACACACACACACACACACACACACACAGACATGTATGTATCACTACCCAACCCTGTTTAGATCTCCACCACACAGAAGAGGTATACATGCAAGTGGGCAAGAGTCGTGAAAGACACATGTTCATACGTCCATACATACAGTGTTGGCATCATATGACAAAAACAAGTTGTACAGACAATCACACGAGTTATAAGAGCATATACTTTCCACGTACTCCCAGACTAGTCTGTCGGATAACCCCTGCAGCACTGGCGTGCATACAAAAAGCTGGGCTGGCTGCTAGACTAGTGTATACTTGTATACACATGTACACTGTGATAAGTACATACAAACACATACGTACGTACGCAGGTACACAACATAGAATAATACAGTAAACCTCTCTAATCCGACAACCTCTCAAACCGACACCAAATACTAGCACACACATGTACCTTTTCAACACAAATCACCTCTCTAATTTGACAACCTCCTAAGCCGATTTTATTTCAAGTCCCAGTGGGTGTCGGATTAGACAGGTTTCACTGTACACTGTTACATACATACGTACATATGTGCATATATATACGTACACATACACAAGTTATACAAAAAAACACATGTACAAAAAAGTACACACTTCATTGCTAGTGTGTATAGTTGTGTGTTGCTGCACTTTTAACTTTTTTGCCATTACAACTGCTCACAGCATGCTTCCGTTGGCTCGAATCGTCCTGACCAATCAAAACCATGCTCCAATAGGCCTGGTACACGCATACACAATGGGTACAAGTACGCTTGCGCATTACGCCAATACATACGTATGAGCTGCACATACTGTTCCTTACATACACAATTACACAGATGATTATGACAA
>CAUJGJ010000318.1:32500-35000 GCA_963170055.1 Halisarca cf. caerulea | reverse complement strand
AACGAGTGCTCACAGTCACACCTGCTCCTTCAAATGGAAACAGTGGGAGCTCATTTCTACATTTCTACATTTCAGTCCCATTGCATGAACTTTACATCTAGGAAAAAGGAATTTATACAGTGGGCCCTGTGCAAACAGGCCATACTTCAGACCAAGCTCAGTGGCTGCTGTAGACAGGTGGCTGTTGCAGACAGAAGATTACTTTATTGTGGTAAAATACTAGATCCTGCTGCTGTTTGGGGCTGCTAGAGGGAATCTGATATTCACAGGTGGCTGCTATACACAGTGGCCACTCTATATAGACAAGTGGCAACAATACTAGCATGACCACTATAGACAGGTTCTGCTGCAATATGTGACAGGTGTGATCCACCTCAAGCCCTTCTGAGATACCACCTACCCATAAAGAGCAGTGTGAAAATACAAACCTACAATTTTCCATAAATATGACAAAAAAACTGCACAATTGTAAGCAAACAGCCTCCTCCCCGATACATCACGAGCAATTCATATGAAATTGAGACGAATGACTCACATACATCCTCTCTCGCGGCAGAGGAGCAAACTTGGCAGAGGCATTGGCTGCAAAGACAATGAACAAGAGCTCGTCCTTCCTCTCCAGAGAGAACAATACATCGCAACCCTACAAGGAGAAGATACATACATACATACATGAAGATGTACACAGGAGAAGGTACATACATACATGAAGATGCACACAGGAGAAGGTACGTACATACTGTACATACATGAAGATGTACACATGAGAAGGTACATACATACATACATGAAGATGTACACAGGAGAAGATACATACATACATGAAGAATTCTAAGTTACATACATATACGTATGTTAACACTTGATATAGCAAGTGTGTATGTGTGTGTGTGTGTGTGTGTGTGTGTGTGTGTGTGTGTGTGTGCGTGTGTGTGTGCGTGCATGCGTGCATGCTTGCGTGGGTGTCCACTTGTGTAAATATTAATGAACAGAGCCTTGCACAACACAACACGCATACATGCACACACTATACATTTGCCACTGCATGTGTACATACTGTATGTATGCAAATACATATGTACACACTGTACATAATGTACACACGGAAACCACTATTAGAGGACACCTCCAAAATGAGACCCCCCCTTCAGCAGGACACCACTGCTCTGCCCAATTTAAAATCCCCACATTAACATGTGTACATTTGAATCTTCCAAAATATGGACACCTCCATAAGCCGAAGTTAACTGTGGTCCCAGCGGTGTCCTCATTACTGAGGTTTCAATGTACAGGACAGCTTGCAGTGATCCCAGTGGTGTCCTTATTACAGAGGTTTCAATGTACAGGACAGCTTGCAGTGATCCTAGTGGTGTCCTTACTACAGAGGTGTCACTGTAGATAAACACGTATGCACACATGCATATACCTCACTGCCATACCTTAGAAAACACATCCCACCATTCTTCTAAAGCCAACATCTTCTCCTTTTCCAACAGCTGCTGCTTCATTTCTACACGAGAATAGGAAACAGTACACCAACCAGACTATAGCACTACATGTGTATACAAGAGGTTCCCATTCCCAACTCACACATTCCCATACCCAAACCACATAGGGCATCCAGTAATATACCAATGTACTGAGAGACATACCACAACAGTGGCCGACTAGGGTCTACCACAGTGGCCGACTAGGGTCTACCACAGTGGCCGACTAGGGTCTACAACAGTGGCCGACTAGGGTCTACCACAGTGGCCGACTAGGGTCTACCACAGTGGCCGACTAGGGTCTACAACAGTGGCCGACTAGGGTCTACCACAGTGGCCGACTAGGGTCTACAACAGTGGCCTGCTAGGGTCTACAACAGTGGCCCTGACATAATTTTCACAAACTTTATTTTCACAAATTCCAAGACAGAGGAGTGAATCACAAAACTTCAGATAAGAGTATTTGAGGGTAACTTACAGTTAATTCCTCTACTCACCAAAACTCAACCACACAAAAGATTCACATTGGTATGTACGCATCTACGCACATACATATGTATGCATGCATGTATGTATGCATAATGTATATATGTACATATGTATGTATGTAGGTATGTATGCATGTACGTATAAGTATGTACATACTTACATATGTATGTACATATGTATGCATGCACATTTTCACATGCAAGTCCTATACATTTACACTACACACACATTTGAAGACAGCCCTACCTTCACTGTGTGGATCTGCCTCTGCTATTCTCTTCTTCTTCATTTTGAGCGACATGTGAGCCAGAACTGATGACAGAACAGAGCAGAAACCACAACTTAAATAACGAGAGAAGCGAATGGAGAACGTTATATACGTATAATTTCACACTTTGTTATACCAACTTTCAATGTACAGTACATAGTATGATATGTATGTATGTATCAGTATGTATATGCAAATGTACAATACGTACAAGTGTACAAATAAACATTTCAACTGAACATCTACATATACCGTA
>CAUJGJ010000318.1:7500-27500 GCA_963170055.1 Halisarca cf. caerulea | reverse complement strand
TATATGGGTAATACAAATGGCCGCCTTTAGTTTGAGCACAATTGCTGCTGTTAGAGGATACCCTGTCTATAAGGATAGTTGGGAACCAAGCGTTAGTGACGAGGAATTGGAAGAGTGACGAGGATTTAGAAGACGAATAAATTCGGCAAGAATTAGAAGAAAACTGCAACGTTTGTCTCAACTGCCGAAAAATAAGAATGCCGAAAAATTAGAAGATATACGGTACATACATATGTACATACAAACATACATACGCTCATACAAACATACATACTAACATACGTACGTACATACTTACACACATACATACAAACATAGCAGAACACATTGCACAGCAACACCATACCATACGTAAGTACATCATACACAATGCTACATTCGTGTGTGAGCGTTCTACATGTGTGCACAAAACACACAGTACACCAGTTTTCTGCACATCCACAAGTCAATATACAGGTTCTATGTACATACGTACATACAGCACATGCATACACACTGTACATACATACTCTCATACATACACACTAATCCATACATACACATGTACATATGTACATACATACATACATATAATATGTTTATTGTACATACATACACACAAACATACGTACATACGAATGATATGTAGACATGTATGCCTACCTCAAGAGCACCCCAGTAGTCCTTCACGATCAGGTAGAGCTCAGCCAGCATATTCACAGCTACAGAGATGCACAGAACATTCAACTTCAACTTCTTTGTCACGAACAAGAGCAAGTTCAAACCCCCACTCTCGGAACCTAAAACCTAGTCAACTCATCATCATCAAGCTGGTGCCTCCTCTGGTTATACTGGGGAGCCTGTATAAGTGGATCTTTGGAGACCCAAAGAGTCCTAATTGCTAAGGTATCCTGATTTTCCAGAGTTGCCCCAATATATCATTCGTATGTATATGAGAATTTGGGACCATAACCTATTGCTCAGTTCATAATTATACAGGAGTCCATGGCCAGATTTCCAAGTGTCCTGAATAGTAAGTTCACTGCATACCTATTGCTACGTATATAAGCTCCACAATACATATGAATAAAAGAAACTTCCATATGTCACAGACATTCAAACCCATGCTCTCTGTAGTTCCTTCACTATCATTAAAAAAAAAAAAAAAAAAAAAAAAAAAAAAAGAAGGTCCCCTTATGGGGAGAGGGAGTTAGTACTCATTCTCAAGGGTGTTGAGAAGACAGCTAAGGAGTGGGAGACCAGCTGCGAGACCCAAAGCTCCCCCCATACGGTTCTTTGTACAGGAGTATTGCAACTGACCACTGAGGGACGGGATTTTTTTTCAGATAAAATCTGATAAATCCGGGTCGGGTCGAGAAATGAACCCCATTACCTCAGCTCCAAAGCCTAGTCACCTAACCGCTACGCTATCAGGGACCTTCTGGTTATGGACTATTCAAAGTGCTACTTATAGTTGTGCTGTTTGCATAGTCTCAATAGAAAAAAAAAGTAAAAACTGTGTCAGAGAGGGAATCAGACCCCTACACTCAGGCATACAAGCCCTGTCGGTTCCCTGCTAGGCCATCAGGACCTGACTGGAGGTATGACATTGGAAGTGATACTTAAAGTTCAGCAACTTCCATGCATCTACACTACATACTATTATATGTACATACATACATGGACTCAGAAATGATTGTAGGCAAGTCCCTGCTGTACACCACTCAATATACGATCCTTCCTCTGTTTCTCACAGGATCATGGCCCTTACTACTAACCAAAACCACTACAGAAACTACCAAGAGAGCTTGTTCTAGCCAGGCTGTCATCTTTTCCTACTTACAACACACAGTAATACACTACACACAATACATACACAGATGCACCATACATAACGTGTACACACAGCACATAGAAATTTATATTTATATACGGTAGACCCTCACTTATCCGAACACATTGGGACAGAGGGGTGTTTGGATAAGTGAATCGTTCAGATAACTGAAACAAATGCATTGCATGCACATATACGTATGTCACAATATGCTGTGTACACAGTGTGTATTGGTTAATAATGAAGAGCTGTACTCACAATAGCAAGCACATACAGTATGTATGCATTCAGGCTACTCAAGGTTACCTGATAATTGCAATAACCTGTGCAAATACTGTCTATGGTCGGACTACTGCACTGAAACTTTAGAGTTAGGATAATCTAAGCCTTCGGATAAGTGAAGTCCGAATAAGTGAGGGTCTGCTGTACAGTCAGAACACAAATTATACAGATATAAATGGGTAGCTTATATGTATACTTGTAATATAAGAGTTGGCTCCCATTTTGAGTAATAGATATACCACTGTTCTCCCCAGTTATCTTGAGGCATGTCGGTTCAACATGCCTTCCTATCTAAAGTTTAATATAAGTCTATTTGTAGGAAAAACAAGCATGAATTCATAGATTGCTGGTAATCTATGTTTAATACAAATCATGCTAGTGCCCATAACTGAAGCTGCAAGCAATTTATGATGTATTATGTATAATACGTATACATGCATGTAAGTACATACTCAACATGCCTGAAATTATTTCTGAAGAGAACACTGGATATACAGACATTAGTGATGTCCAGAACACACACACACACACACAAAACACATACACACACACACACACACACACACACACACACACACACACACACACACACACACAAGCACATGCACACACACACACACACACACACACACACACACACACACACACACACACACACACACACACACACACATACACACACACACACACACACACACACACACACACACATACACACACACACACACACACACACACACACACACACACACACACACACACATACCAGTCTCATCAACATGCTGGGGATATTTAGAAAAAGCTGCCTTCAAAACTTCAACTGCTTTGTCAATGTGATCCACATCGTTGTGTATCTAATAAGAGTTAAAACATAAAACTGCAGTATTTACAACAACTTCATACTCCATACATAAATATGTATGTACATATGCACATAAATACATATGTGTATGTATGTATGTACGTGCATATAGTACATAAATAAATAAAGTGAACATGTACGTACTGTACATACTGTTCAGTACAGTCAATACAGCATCGCGAAGGTGAGCAAACTAAGAGTGAAGGAATGGTGGTGACAACTGCTACACTTGTGGTATCATAGGACAACAAGCGTGACACCCACCTTTGCTGTCTCCATAGCCGCCCTCAAGTACTCATTGGCCTGGCTCTCAGGAAGATGTTCCATGATCTTCTGATAGGACTCCACTGCTTTCCCATACTCTCCAACATCTACTTGTAGTGATGCCTTCTTCCACAGTACCTCAAGGTTACTGGGGTTCAAACCCAGTACTGTGTGTGTGTGTGTTTGTGTGTGTGTGTGTGTGTGTGTGTGTGTGTGTGTGTGTGTGTGTGTGTGTGTGTGTGTGTGTGTGTGTGTGTGTGTGTGTGTGTGTGTGTGTGTGTGTGCACATGTGTGTGTGTGTGTGTGTGTGTGTGTGTGTGTGTGTGTGCGCGCACGCATGTGTATGTGCATGTGTGATCGCATGTGTATACGAGAACAGATAGAAAGAGTAAAGGATCAACACTGCAGAGGTTCTCTACATTCCAGCTCGTGATCACATCACAGACATTAACGGGGCATCATGTACAGTGCACATGTAGGCTGTGTACGTATGTACCTTTGGAGTAGCAGGTCAAGGCTGTCTTGAGCTCTCCCCTGTCAACTGCCAAGTGAGCTGTTTTCAACCACTGGTCAACGTCTCTAGGCTGCAAGTGTGCGGCTATCAGAGCAAACTGCAGGACAATGCAACAGAGCTGGAAATTAGAGTGCAACAATAGACACAATGTGATAGAAATAATGAATGAATAGAAATGAAATAAAAATGGAAATAGAAGAAAGAATAGAAGATTGAAAAATAGAAATGAATCTATAGAAACAATGTGTTTACATGGAGTGACACAACAGGAAGTTACTGTGTGACACAACAGGAAGTTGAAAGGATCAAAGCATGAATTTCAAACCATGCAATATACAAACCTGAAACCTCTTTTCTTCATCTTCCATTTCTTCATAAATCATCTCAAGGGTAAGAAAGGGCTCTGGTACATCAGGAGCTATCACAGGTACAAAAGGATAAATGAAAATCTCTCACAAGAGTTTATATACGTAGGACACTTGTGGTGTATTAGAGAGCATTATAGCTAAACATATACCGTATACGCTTAAATTTTCGCATGGTTTAATATTCGCGGTATTTGCGGATAAGGAAGCCATCCGCGAAAGTTTAGACCAGCAAAAATTTAGATCGGGCTCTTGTGCAATGACAAAACATGGCCGTCCGTGAATATTAAAACACAAACATCACTAAAAGACAAAATCCGCAAAATATACACCCCACGAAAATTAAAGCGCATACGGTATTACCAAACAATTACGTACTCAGACCCTGCATACAATGTCGTACAAGCATCCCTCTCAAAAGTATACCCTCTGGATAGGATGATCAGGTTCAACACGCAGTACACCCAGAAAATGTACAGTGAATTCTCTGACAGTGGACACCCTCACTACAAGGGACACAGCTTGAGGCCCAAAAAATATTTTCTCCCCATAGTCCAATACATTTTGAACCTCCCAAAGAGGACGATCTCCTACAAAGGACAACTGAGGCCATCCTAAAGTGACCTCTACTCAGAGATCCCTCTGTATGTACTACATGTAACCCTCACGACAACAGAACCATTTTACCACACCAACCACCATCTTACCACACCAACCACCATCTTACCACACCAACCACCATCTTACCACACCAACCACCATCTTACCACACCAACCACCATCTTACCACACCAACCACCATCTTACCACAACAACCACCATCTTACCACACCAACCACCATCTTACCACAACAACCGCCATCCTACCACACCAACCGCCATCTTACCACACCAACCACCATCTTACCTTGTCGAATGATCTCCATGCATATCTTGATGGCCTCTTCCAAGTCGCCCCTGGCAACACGCAAGTTAGCCTGTCCCATCACCGACTTCAGGTGATGTGGTAAAATGCCAGTCCTTGTTGACTTTGCCCCGCCCACCTGAGAGGATGATGAAATAACATGATGAGATAATGTCATGCAAGCTATAGCAGGATTTTCCCCAGGATAGAACTTAGAACAGTGCACAGCCAACTCCAAGACCAACATTAATTTTGCTTTTATACAAGATTAAGCTTTACTCCACACTCTCACACTCCCACAGATCAAATCTCCCTTTCTGTGACATATGTAATGATCTTGGGGAAGTACCCCAGTCATTTTATTTCTTATAAACTGCAGTGGATTCTGGTTTACCCGACAACATCTGTTCCCCATGAATGTGTCAGATAAACCAGTTGTTGGATAAATCAGGTAAAATTATGTACAGTTTAGTGATGGGGATTCACAACAGAGGGTCGGATAAATGAGGTTTCCGGATAAACCAGTGTCGGATAAATCAGATTTGATTGTACACCACTTTGAATAATGATGACACCTCCCCCCCCCCCCCCCCACACACACACCTACCCACCACCCACACCATATAAGCAAAATTTGTGAACTAGCCTAGCCTTTACATATCATAAACTCAGCAGCTATCGCATGCACCTTTGTTAACACCATCAGCTTTCCATCACTTGTATGTAAATGCAGTAACGCTGAGCATAGTCCTGGACGCTGAGCATAGTCCTGGACGCTGAGCATAGTCCTGGATGGTATTGAAAATTATAACTAGTTACTTACTAATTGACAGATAGTCGGTATTAGTCGGCATATCTTAAAAATATCCTCCAATATTGATATTTCAACTTTGATCCCTCAGATTTGATTTTTGATTTTGATCTACTGTGACATAACTAAGGAGTTGGTTAAAAACATTTAGCACTACATGTACCCCGGCCAATTGGAAACTTTAACCATATTATATACTTCTGCTGTTAGTCTTCCCTATGGAGGTAACTGCACTTGCTCTAGAAAAATGCTGATAATCGATAAATGAGTATTCGATAGATTGACTATTCAAAATGGTAATTGTTGTATTGTCAGTTATGGATTGCATGATATTGACTACTAATATTGAAATACTGTCCAGGGCTAGTCAAGCACGTGGGAAACGAAGTTTCCACGTCACGAGCAAAATATCACTGCTCTACAACTGCACATGCTATTCTCAACTCTTTGTACATGTGTACGTACCTTTGTTAGGGACTTTAGTGCCTTTCTTCTTTGGGCCAATTCCAAGTCCAATTCATTGAAAAACTGATCCACTTGAGCGGAAACGTCCTTCTCGTCATCGTCGGCTTCTTCTCCAGTTAATTCAGGGTTGTACGAAACACTCTCACCTTCCATTGCTTCCATGTAACAGGTAAGCCTTTCACGTAGATCTAGACTGCAAACGTACGTACAAAAGCTTACATCTGGCGGCCATTTTGTACGGGGGCTTTTGAGCGGGACAGGTTATGGTCTCGCGCAGCCCGACATACAAATGGCAATATATACAATATGGGGGAGAATAGCCATGCATTAGATTTGCACAGATCGTGGGTTACATAACTGTGTGTGAGTATGAGGACTCTTGGACACAGGATTGAAAAAAGAAACAAACAAACAATGGTTTCTGCAGCGCTTGTTTCACCCACAGCCGGCAGCATCTATTCTATCGGGAACTCTGTGTCCTGGGTATTTAAACCCCACATCAGACTTCCCTTATTGCCACATGTGGGATTTATACTCTGATTTATTGTGACTTTTGGCAATAATGGTGGTGTTTCTCTTAATTTGGTATTCTTTTTGTCCTGGCAAGAAAACTGTGCTGATGAGATGATAATATAATAAGATATGGGTACATAAATCTGGTGTATGGACTTATAATAAATAATAATAAAATAACTGTGTATACAGAAGAGAACAATATAATCAATACTACTATACATACGTAAATATTAGGCAATTTGAATTCAACGTACGGCCCGGGTCAGTTAACTATATATAATGTGCATGCATGACAGTATATATACTTGGTACTATATAGATAACGCGGATTTACTGGATGGAGGCCGGTCCAGTCCATATTGTATTATTTTTATTTCACAAAATTAATATTAATAGATAGTCATGCAGCATATAATTACAACAATAATAATCATAATAGCAATATTATTGCAAAATTTTCGGCACTGCATGGCGAATCAATCATCTAGCTTCCCTTAATTTGATCCAGCTATACAGAAGTGGGCGGAGCAGCATATACGTATGGTCCCATACGTCAGTATATATACATGCATGCATGTAATTATATACATATACGTATATGTGGATTTTGACAATTCACTGAAGTTTGCATGCAGTGGGGAATTACATACACTATATACAGTTGTGGTTCCTCTGGTTTATATTCCTTTTGTCCCGGCCCATTTTGCGAGGCCTGTAAGCTGTTGCATCCCATCATCAATTTCTTGAAGAATAATACAATCCTGACACATGAGTTGGACCAACCCCCCCCCCCCTTTCCTTTGCAAAATCATGCAAGCATAGATGTTCTAGAAACAGATTAGAAGTTGCACCTTAACAGCATGGAATAATGAGTGTAGACTAACTCCCCCCCATATGCATATCTGTAATGGTGTATACATATTAAATTTTACACACAATTACATTAATTTACATACATATGACACAGAAAGGGACACAAAAGAGGTTAAAAGCTCTGTTATACAATTGCCCTCAACATGCTGGCTGTCACTGGCCACGTTTTCTTCCGTGTTCTTGACTCAGGGCGATGTTCTTCCCCATCTTCCCCCATCAAAGGAGGGAGGCGAATATCATGCTGTGTCTGAGGGCGTGACGTCCCCTGGCGATGTGGACTTTTCCCCTTGATTCTCAGTCTGCGCAACTCACGGAGGCCAAGAGGTTCCAGGGAGTCCTGTGCGGGGTACAAGAATGAAGATTGAAGCACTTGCATACATGAACATGTAACATGCATTTCGTGAGTCTTACACGAAGAAATAACCAACAAAAGTACACCTTTCCTCTGGCAATGCTTAGAGAATACAACTCTCCAAACAGCAGAAACCTCTCCATAGCAGATTATCCTTGTGGGTTACCCATATAACATTACCACAAAATAGCAGAAACCTCTCTATGTACATAAACCAACCCTGACAGTAAGTACCACTGATCATAGATATTCTACACTGGTTACGTAGTATAGAGTATCTATTCTCTGATGATAAGTACTGATTTAGTGTCCCATTCGAGGTACTTACTAAGCAAGATCTACTGTAGTGTGTGGGGCCCAAGAGAAACCTGTAGTGCATACGTACATCTTCCCAAGACTGTATTTTCTGGCTGTGCAACTTTGCCTGCTGTTCACTGACACTCTTTCTTGAATCCTTGCTAGCCAGCGGTGCTCTTCCTGTACCGGATACTGTTTGAGAGCCAACTGAGGCACTTGGAATCCGAGTGGTATCAACCACAACTGGTAGAGTCAAGGATTCACGAGATTCACTCTCACTCGACCTCAAGAGGTCATCCATCAGCTCAAGGTTCCCCGTTTCTAATTTGGATGTCTCCTCCAACAATCTCTCATACGCAACCCTTTGTGCAGAAATCTGTAAGGGAAAAGTAAGAGGATGGCTCAGTGAGAAGAATAGGCAAATCCTATAGGAAGGTGATCAAAATTACAGTGAAAAAAACGCTCCACACATCAAGGAGTACTGTATTCAGAAATATGCACATATTTCTTGAGGGGGGTGAGCAATGACCTGGGGGTGGGAGAGGAAGCGTCGTCTCTCTTCCCCCTATTCACAGTGGTCACACACATGTAGCCCTTCAAAGACTGGTGCGATCACCTGATGCATGCGTATATAGCAAAATATCACTACAAAGTACATCACTATACATTTGTGCAGAGAAACAAAATTGACAGCCGCCCGATTGAAATGGAACTTTCCTATACGCAGATGGTGCTCAATTTTACTACACATAAGTATTCAACAAAACAGCAAATACGTATGATGTTCCACTACATGTGTGTAAGAGAGTAGCATAGATATAACACACATGCCGTCATGTACAGGGCAAACATGTGGTGCACATACGTACTTCTCTGTGCAGCCACCCATTATCTCTGATCTCTGCCAAACTCTTCGGGTCCAAATATGAATGCAAATTCTACAACAGACGAGAATTGAACCAGATGACCATCCATCAAGAGACGCATAGTCAGACAAGTGTAGAATACAAACCTCCAACAGTGAGTCCTTTTGTTCTTCTTCCAAAACCTCTGTTTTCCGTTGAATCTCCTCTTCAACTTGTCTCAGCTTCACGGCTAGTTCCAATTCTTCTTCCTTTTCAACCTTCTCCATTTCTTCCAATATTGAGTTCATTTCACTTATTCGAGCATTGTTCTCTGGGTATGTGTTTTCCTGTGGTACACACGTAACATGTGCAGTACAGTTCACATGTCCTTGCAAGTGTTCACACATGTAGTGATGTCTCATTTAGCGCACGTACAGAAAATTGCCACTTTCTCGTTGAAGGGATAAGTAAAGTTGGCAAAAAGCGGTGCACCACATTTTTACTGTAGTTCGCACAAGTTACGTAAATTTCGCAAGTACAGAACATACACATGTAAAAAGGTGCATGGAGTATGTACGTACGTACCTTGTGGATTGACATACAGAACGTACGTACTTTGAAATGTCTCCATTTGGAGAGTTCCTCCTCCAAGCTTTTGATTTGGTCCTCATACTCAGAAATTTGCCACTCCATTACTGAAGGGATAAGTAAATTTGGCAAAAAGTCAAAAATTCTTCAGTGTAGCAGTATTTGGGTGCGTTCCAAAACGAAGCTTGTTACCATAGACAATTGTACCCCACAGCCAGGGCTCTCTCTGCCTATCCAGCAGTGCGGTGCACCACCACACTACCTTTCCTCCTCGATCACTTCATGTGTGAAACCAAGTACAGTTTGGAATTATAAAAATTGTGGATCGTGGTTAGGAATAACATTATACTAGTCCAGCCACCTGTGACCACAGGGTCGAGTATCGACCCACGTTGGTATTTCTTCCTGCTGTCAGCGCTTACGTATAAACGCAGGTCACAGCTGGCTGGACTATAATATTGTACACACATACATACATACAGTACATACGTACATACGTACATACGTACATACATACAGTGTTAGAAATAATTGTCAGCATTCAGACATTGTCCGACCATTTTGGCATTTTGTTCAACCCAAAAAGTTTTGGGTAAGACATTTGGCTGAGCACTACCTCAATGTTCATTTGATACACACACACAGTGATGCTACCAAGTCATTGTACTGAGAATGTCTACTTATACTTCATTATTTGTTTACACACATCTACTGTGACCCAAAATGATAATGCCCAGGTACGTATTTGTCCGACCACCATTTGTTCCTTATTTCTAACACTGTACATATGTACATACGCACATACATACGTATGTATGCAGGTTTGACATGTAATTTTAATTCACACCCCACCACCCTTTTATCCTGAGAGAACCTAGTCTCACATCCAGCCGGATTTTGCACTTGTTAATGTATTGCACATTCTGAACACGTTGAAACATGCAAAAAAACTTGGCTAGATGGAAGACTAGGAAGAACTCTCCACCATGTTCAATACTACAGTGAAATCTCCGATAGTGAATGCTCCGAAACAAGGACAACCTCTCTACAAAGGACACAGCTTGAGGTCCCAAGATAATTTCTCCCTATACTTCCAATACATTTTGAACCTCCCAAAGAGGACAACCTCCTAACAAAGGACAAAAAGACTGTCCCAAAGTGTCCTTTATTCGGAGATTCCACTGTGTAAAGTTTCCACTTTATGAGGAAACAGAACACACATGTGCATACACACATACATATGTACGTACATATGAACATACGTACGTACCTTCAACTTCTTTCTCTGAGTTCTTCATGTACAAGAATTTGTCCTCAAGTGCCCTCTCCACAACGTCCTTATGCACCTTTTCAGCTTCATCCATCAGTTTCTCGTTCTCCTTCACCTGCTGAACCAGATTTCTGAAACACAGTTCGTTCTCCTGCTTCAATTTTGCAATCTGAAAACACAAAACACAATCAGATGTAAAGCATGTTTTCATAACACTTTTTCACACAATTTCTGTGGTTGCAGCAATATTCTACATGTCACTAAGCAATCTATCAACTACAGTCGAACCTCTACAAAGGACACTCTAGGGGCAATATGAATTCAGCTATTTTTGTCCTTTGTAGAGAGGGTACCATACCATATTGAGACAATAAGGAGGAAAATATTCAGAACCTCAATTATTGTCCTCATAAAGAGGTTTTTTATACTGTGTCCATATTTGGGAGGGATCAATCCCAAAGAACGGACCAGCGGACATTTCCAAATTCTGACATCATGGCTCGCAGTCTCTTCACATGACGACACGTTTGCCATAATTTGTGGGGGTGTTCTATCAAAATGGCTGATAGACGTTGATGGGCTGTGCCAACCCTTAATCCCGGTTTCAAAGTAGCTAAATGTGTACCTTAGATATGTTTGTACCGCCTCAAAATCATATCTTGGCCATTCTACAATATATTGTGAAGAAATAAAGGGATTGGCAAGCAGTGTTTCGCATACTTTAGGAAGCCATTGAAGGGTTTGCACCAAGTATACATTTTGTCCAGCACTAACATAAAGTGTTTAAATGCCAAATTCATTTCGAGTAGAAGAGGCAGAATAATCTCTATGTTTGTGAAGGACAGTTCTACAAGCAATGTTAAAAAGCGTTTCTAACCCATGACAATCCTGTTTGGTGCAAACAGACCACATATTATCAAAGTAGTCAAATAGATGAAGAATACATTTACGATTTGAGAAAGACAAGAAGAGGTTGGGGGAGAAACCAAGAGAGGTGACGTAGAAGGCTGAGACTATAAGAAACCTTGTTACAAACAAATTCAATTCAATGCTGTCACTATCCCTTTCGTCTTTGATAGTGACAGCAACCATGCATGCATAATACAAGAGATCTTTGCCATTTGCATTGATTATGCTTACAAAACTTAATCTGTACTCTCTATAGCTATAATAGTAAGTACGATACAGTACTTAACAGAGTGATCTGGACAAAGGAAGTTATTGTACCAATGCATATTGATAATGGTAGAGTAATTAAGTTAGCATGACTGGACTGTTATCTAATCAAGCTACATAAATTTCCAAGCTACTAATTCCAATGTCTTCCAGATGGGCGCATTCACTTAAGCGAACTGCAACAGTAAATCTATCAGCTGCGGCTGCATTTCTCAAGCCGGATCTACAGAAGTATGGTAGGTCTGGTGGATCACAGCAGGTGCTGTTAGTTGGACATCCACTTCCAGTCCATAGAGGTTTGTTGTGATACCAGATGTGCTGACTGGTGCTACCAGAATTTCCAGTGTCGCAGTAGTGGTAATTGCCGTATGGTGATTCAGCACCAGATTCGGTAGAACATGGACAACCAGTATTTCCTTTCCTATCTGCCTCTCCAGCAGCATAAGCCCATAGAAAAGTGTTAGAGCGAAAGCTTCCATAGTAGAATGTGATTCCATCCATGCTATAAGTATGATTACGGTCAAAAGCACCTGGACTTCCAAACTGGTATCCCTCCACAAACGCAGCAACTCTGGTGAAGGGTATATTGATGGGGAAGGTCATGGTATAAAGGCGACCTCTGCTTAATTCTGGGGAAGTTTTGTTACCACGACACACTTTTAGTTGACAATGAGCATAATCAATTTTGAAGTTTTCAGGGCAGACACCAGTACTTGCATTCACTTTGGCTACTCTCATCCAGCCCTTTACTCCACAGCGCTCATCAACCATGTTACAATACATCTGCTTTACATCACCGCGCTTAGTTTGAAAATAATAATAACCATTCTGGACCATGTCTGCAAGAGGACCTGCTAGATCAAGAATTTGTCGACACGAAGCTGCTGGATTGTAGTCTGCGCGTCCTCTATTAAGATCGACATCATCCCAGTTGATAGCAGAATATCCTGATCCAATAACTTGAAGGACAAATAGAAGGCCAAGAAAGAGTTTGGAGCTCATGTTTATCATTTTGATAGCTGCAATGGATCTGAATCTACCTACAACTATTTATAGTCACCTCCTAGTGCAATGTACTTTGCATAATATAATACTATACGCCACATGCTCAGCCAATACAGGAAACTACCCAGCGATGGATGAATAGGTTATTTGAAACTCATCAAATATAGACAAACTAAATAATATTTGTATTGATACAATTGAAATTCGAGGTAATTATTCTCATTATAATTTCTGTTGTATGGATATATACAAATTTTAAATCATAATTAAATTAAGAAACACTGTCGTGTGTCGTGCTGTGATTTCCTGTATTTACTTCTCTATTAACTTTCATTTCCTGCAATTACATCAAGCTGTGAAGTTTGCACATATTCTATTGTGATGTTTGACACACCCATACACCAGTTATAATTACAGTTAAATTGCGAAGAATTAACATCATCCCTATTTCCTTGCCCTGCTGCTTGAAGTTGAAAGGGTGTGAATGCAAGATTGCAATCACATTTAATTTGCCAAACCCATAAACAGGAAAGGGTGGCTTTCAGACTATGCTTAATGCCACACAGATCTGGGTGGAATGGGCCCAGATGGAACCCAAAGTCCCCAAACGCCGAGCACTTTCCCTTCAATGTAGACGTCCCAAACACAATCATTTCACCAATCCCAAGTGCACCTGGGAAGTGAGGAAATCGCCTTCCTCAGTGATGAAACCATCCTTTGCCTTGATACGTATGTGTTCGTATCCTTGTCAAGCACAGAGCCACAGCCTCAAGAAGAAACATTGCACAATCAACCATTGTTCATTCAATCACCTGCCAGCACCCATCATCCACCAAGCTCTAACTAATATCTTCAGTGCCCCAAATGCCTTCTGGCGTTAGATAAGATATTAGTTGGAGCTTGGTGGATGACGGGTGCTGGTATAGGTGATTGAATGAACAATGGTTGATGGTGCAAAGTTCTTCTTAAGGCTGTGGCTCTGTGCTTGACTTCAAGGTTATGAACACATATCAAGGGAAAGAATGGTTTCATCGCTGAGGAAGGCGATTTCCTCATTTCCCAGGTACACTTGGGATTGGTGAAATGATTGTGTTTGGGACGTCTACATTGAAAGGAAAGTGCTCGGCGTTTGAGGACTTTGGGTTCCATCTGGGCCCATTCCACCCAGATCTGTGTGGCATTAAGCATATTGTGACACTTCTTACAGCTGCTAGCAGTGCAACATGACTGTATACATCATCAGCGTACTGTAGGGTGGATACCTATCTGTATGAGGAAGAAAATGGATAACCAGTATAAGGGCAGAAAAACACATGCACACACAGAGATGCACACACGCACCCACACACGCATGCACGCACGCACCCACACACGCATGGATGCACGCACATACATACATATATATGTACACACACACACACACACACACATACACATAAGTATTGATAGCTAATCAAGAGGAGAGGCCTTAGCACTTTGAAAGTTTACACAATACAATTAGGAAATGCAGTATAAGAATTATGTTTATAAATAGCCATTTCCAATGTGCGTAGTTTGCAGTGAATAAAGTCTGCAAGCCACCCTTTCCTGTTTATGGGTTTGGCAAATTAAATGTGATTGCAATCTTGCATTCGCACCCTTTCAACTTCAAGCAGCAGGGTAAGGAAATAGTGATGATGTTAATTCTTCGTTAATTCATAGAAAACAATAGTGACATGCAGTGCTCAGTATTACAACAATAATTATTCTTAGTGAAGACATACCGACTAGGAATAGGGTCAGCAGGCACAGGCTGAAATCCCATCTCAACCATGCCTACCAAAGCAGTCTTGAGAACAGTAGTGTCAAGGCAGACTGTTTGGAACTGTGGGTGATCAGTTATGCACGAAAAACCACTGTCTTGCAATGCAGACTTCACATTACTGATCTCATGGCAGCATAAACACTCCTTCTCCTGCTCCATTCTCCCACATTTCTCGCATAAACACCAAGATAAGTACGCATCGTTTTTTCTCCAGCTTCTATCGACGTATTCCTCGTCGCTGCTGCCAGAATTTTCTCCTTCGAGCGATTCCCCGGGGTTATAAACGGGTTCGAACTGATACGGCAGTATCTCGACCATACTGAAGTCGAGCAGAATGATACCAATTGCGTTTTATGACGTAGTAACCGCAAAAAAACATGGCGCTCGGGAGGCGGTACTTTGCGGTCCCCGTACAGCTCGAATAATGATCGCACGAAAGGCTATTGGCCGATTTTAAGGTTTTCTAAATACGTATTGTCATTTTATGGCATAAAACGGGTATCAAAAATTTTGGTGTCAGTTCCCCTTTAACCATAATTATAACTGGTGTATGGGTGTGGCAAACATCACAATAGAATATGTGCAAACATCACAGCTTGATGTACGTAACTGCAGGAAATTAAAGTTAATAGAGAAGTAAATACAGGAAATCATAGCACGACACACAGCAGTATTTTTTTAATTGTGATTGTCTAATTTGTACATATACAACAGAAATTATAATGAGATTAATTACCTCGAATTTCAATTGTATCAATACAAATATTATTAAGTTTGTCTATACTTAATGAGTTTCAAATAACCTATTCATCCATCACTGCGTAGTTTCCTGTATTGGCTGAGCATGTAGCGTATAGTATTATATTATGCAAAGTACATTGCACTAGGAGGTGACTATAAATAGTTGTAGGTAGATTCAGATCCATTGCAGCTATCAAAATGATAAACATGAGCTCCAAACTCTTTCTTGGCCTTCTATTTGTCCTTCAAGTTATTGGATCAGGATATTCTGCTATCAACTGGGATGATGTCGATCTTAATAGAGGACGCGCAGACTACAATCCAGCAGCTTCGTGTCGACAAATTCTTGATCTAGCAGGTCCTCTTGCAGACATGGTCCAGAATGGTTATTATTATTTTCAAACTAAGCGTGATGATGTAAAGCAGATGTATTGTAACATGGTTGATGAGCGCTGTGGAGTAAAGGGCTGGATGAGAGTAGCCAAAGTGAATGCAAGTACTGGTGTCTGCCCTGAAAACTTCAAAATTGATTATGCTCATTGTCAACTTAAAGTGTGTCGTGGTAACAAAACTTCCCCAGAATTAAGCAGAGGTCGCCTTTATACCATGACCTTCCCCATCAATATACCCTTCACCAGAGTTGCTGCATTTGTGGAGGGATACCAGTTTGGAAGTCCAGGTGCTTTTGACCGTAATCATACTTATAGCATGGATGGAATCACATTCTACTATGGAAGCTTTCGCTCTAACACTTTTCTATGGGCTTATGCTGCTGGAGAGGCAGATAGGAAAGGAAGTACTGGTTGTCCATGTTCTACCGAATCTGGTGCTGAATCACCATACGGCAATTACCACTACTGCGACACTGGAAATTCTGGTAGCACCAGTCAGCACATCTGGTATCACAACAAACCTCTATGGACTGGAAGTGGATGTCCAACTAACAGCACCTGCTGTGATCCACCAGACCTACCATACTTCTGTAGATCCGGCTTGAGAAATGCAGCCGCAGCTGATAGATTTACTGTTGCAGTTCGCTTAAGTGATTGCGCCCATCTGGAAGACATTGGAATTAGTAGCTTGGAAATTTATGTAGCTTGATTAGATAACAGTCCAGTCATGCTAACTTAATTACTCTACCATTATCAATATGCATTGGTACAATAACTTCCTTTGTCCAGATCACTCTGTTAAGTACTGTATCGTACTTACTATTATAGCTATAGAGAGTACAGATTAAGTTTTGTAAGCATAATCAATGTAAATGGCAAAGATCTCTTGTATTATGCATGCATGGTTGCTGTCACTATCAAAGGTGAAAGGGATTCTGACAGCATTGAATTGAATTTGTTTGTAACAAGGTTACTCATAGTCTCAGCCTTCTACGTTGCCTCTCTTGGCTTCTCCCCCGATCTTTTATTCGTGTCTTTCTCAAATCATAAATGCATTCTTCATGTATTTGACTACTTTGATAATGTGTGGTCTGTTTGCACCAAACAGGATAGTTATGGGTTAGAAACGCTTTTGAACTTTGCTTGTAGAACTGTCCTTCGCAAACGTAGAGATTATTCTGCCTCTTCTGCTTGAAAAGAATTAGGCATTTCAACTCTTTACGTTAGTGCTGAACAAAATGTATACTTGGTGCAAACCCTTTAATGGCTTCCCAAAGTTGGCGAAACACTGCTTGCCAATCCCTTTATTTCTTCACAATATATTGTAGAATGGCCAAGATATGATTTTGAGGCGGTACAAACATATCTAAGGTACACATTTAGCTACTTTGAAACCGGGATTAAGGGTTGGTACAGCCCATCAACGTCTATCAGCCATTTTGATACAACGCCCCCACAAATTATGCCAAACGTGTCGTCATGTGAAGAGACTGCAAGCCATGATGTCAGAATTTGGAAATGTTTGTTGTTCCGTTCTTTGGGATTGATCCTTTGGGAGAGTCCACTATCAAAGGTTGTACCATAGATACTCCAACCATAGACATGTAGTTTAGAGTGTCTATGCTCCAACATATATCTAGGGCTGTACTGTTACAGTATTGCAAAGCATTGGAATAATATCATGCAGACATGCAGACATGTATCACCTAGGTGCATGCACACACCTTTAATGAATAGCACGAATACCAGACATGCCAACATAAAACAGAGTGAGTCGAGTATATGCTCAGTCGCAATTTTGCAAGAAAGACAATTGATTTTGAGTGTTCAGGCAAAAAAATGTTCCATACAGCAAGTTACACTACTTCAATCACTAACTTGTCCCTTCTGGTTGTATATCCTGTCTTTGTATGTATCTGCTTCTTCGGAATATTCATAAAGGAGCCTCTCGCCTGCAGACACTCTGCATAGAAGACACCAAACATTTCAGTTGAATAGGTCTGAGTCGAGGAATATGTTTAGTGCTCATTGGCTGTAGCAAATAATGTCAGTTAAGTTGTTTATTCTGACACTTCGCTCACTTGTAGCTTAAAAAAGTCTCCGACACTTCGGGCGGTTCCTCTTGGAACGCCATTGTGTTCCTAGCTGCAGCTTATTGCTGGGATACCGACAACGAACGTGAACGTGAACGAAACGCAAACGCAAAGGTGACCTCCTTATAAGGCAACCAAATGGGCGGGTCACGAACGGAAAAGGAAGCGAAAAAATGGCCGAGGGACAGGTGGATACACGCAGACTCAATTCGAAGAAGCAGACTCTAAACGAAGCTTATGCTGAACCTGACGACATCTTAGAGATAGAAATAACCAACGCAGAGACACATGGGTTTGGAAAACAGCGATACACGGATTACCAAGTGAAGACTACGGTAGGCACTACAGGAGTATTGTGCATGGTTGATACGATATCGGGTCTACCTGCTTTCTTAGACTAACATTCCCGTCTTCAAGACAAAAGAAATGACCGTGAGAAGGCGGTACAGTGATTTCGAGTGGCTAAAGAAAGAGCTTGAGAGGGATAGCAAGGTACTGTTTGGCAGGGATTTAAGCATAAGCATATGATGATCGCTATAGCCTTTATTTACTTTGCATACGTGTATAGCCTTTTGAACCGTGCCTTTTCACTCCAAGAATCAATTCTTACTTCATCTCTTCAAGATGTCTCCTCGATTTCCAAACAGCTATATATAGTCCTACATATACAAACCTTCTTACAATATAGTGTAGAGTGTTTTGGCCAAATTGGGGTAGTTTGGTATCTAATCATTCTTGTTCCAGTGTTTAAACTGGTATACCTGTTCAGGATAGTCACTAGAAACAAAATTAAGGAGGATGGCATTTGTGTAAGCCAGTAGTAGGCTAGTGCACAGCTGCCATTATCCTGGTTCACTCGTATAATATTTAGCGTTATTACTGTGCACAATACGTTATAATACTACACCAATATTGGTGGGGTGGTGTACCCTGCTTTAAAGGGCAAGTGAGAATACTGCATGTTTTGCTGTGTACATGTGCGAAGTGAACGTCTCTAGTCAGAGAACTTCCGCAAAGCTACGTACATATATGTTGTACTAGCCAAGCATGTTTTCAGCCCTTATTTGCATATGTATGTATGTACGTACGTACCTTTGTTGCGTAGTCTATGCAGTCGAACCTTGTTAACGTGAAACTGCTTAAAATGAAACACTAGCCTAATCCGAGTGCAGATCCAAGTATTGCTCACATGAAATACTTTTATGATAAAATTTCTGGGCGGTCCACTGAGTTTTGTGTTAACGAGGTTTGACTGTATATGCGTACACATGCGACACATTACACGTTGCACATGTTGTCTACATAGTTGTAGTGGAAAATTTTGTTCTGTGCTTCTACATGCATACATATCAAGTAAACTCATAGTTTTACACACGTATCAAGTATACTCATAGTTTTACATACATATCAAGTATACTCATAGTTTTACACACACGAAAGTTCATTGGTGGATAATGTATTTTTACTGTTTGAAGGAAAGTTTGTTTCCATAACTGCATTTTGGCTCAGGCAGGCATTGAGGTCCTGAATTGGTTGCATCTAAAATATGTGTATTTTGTGGTGCTTCAGCTCTTTGCAATTGATGGCACCAAACGATTATAACCCAGTATGCATTTTGTACATGTGTATGTAGTTATGTACGTATGTATGTACATGCACACATACGTATGTACATGTGGGTCTATGTGCATACATACGAACTTACCGTACGTGCTCAAATTGTCATGGGATGAAACTTTTGCGGATCAGCAGTTTTCACAATTTTTGC
>CAUJGJ010000317.1:12500-17500 GCA_963170055.1 Halisarca cf. caerulea | reverse complement strand
CTCTCATTCATAATAGTAGTCTATAAAGCTCTGATTGACAGTGTATTTTGAGGTTAATTTGGTATATATATATATTACATCGAAAGTGGTAGGGCAATGGCCTGGCCACGCATGCAGCCCTATAGTGCACTCATATGGCTGCTCCAGCCCTGGAGTGTATGCATGCATGCATGTGCACCTCCTATGCATGCGCATGCATCACTTGCACTAGCTAGCTGCATGCATGGTGCACATGCATGATATTTATAAGAAATGTACATTCATTCCAAGGTTCTATCTAGGATTAATTTTTTTTTTTTTGGGGGGGGGGAAGCTTGAGTATTACAGTGAATAACTGCCGCGCAAGATATACACATAGATTTGATGCATGTATTGTATGTATATAGCAGGGTGATGGGGGGGGGGGGGGGGGTAATTACAAAGTATATATGCAGGGGGGCAGGTCCATGTATGTATATGTGGTATCCTAGACATCTATAAAACACATGCGGTGCAGTGATAATAGAGGTGCATGCAGATATGTATATGGAGTGCAGGGATATATATATATATATATATACGTATGAAACTAGGGGGGTCTGGGGTCATGCCCCCCCAGGGAAAATTCGAGTTTTTAGGTGAGATAATGTTGCATTTGAGGCCATTTTATACCACTCAAGGCCAATTTTCACACTCAAGTAAGGCCTTCTCTATAGTAATACAATGAGTGCTTGTGTGTATACATGTGCACACATGTGTCGGTGTGTATGTGCGTGCGTGCATGCATGTGTGTGTATGTGTGTGTGTGTGTGTGTGTGTGTGTGTGTGTGTGTGTGTGTGTGTGTGTGTGTGTGTGTGTGTGTGTATGTGTGCGTGTGTGTGTGTGTGTGTGTGTGTGTGTGTGTGTGTGTGTGTGTGTGTGTGTGTGTGTGTGTGTGTGTGTGTGTGTGTGTGTGTGTGTGTGTGCATGCCCATATATATTATGGAGTGTATAGGAGTATACATACTTAACTAGAAGGATCTGGAGGCATGCCTCCCTAGGGAAAATTTGGGTTTTTAGGTTATATAATGTTGCATTTAAGCCATTTTATAGACCATTCAATGTTGATTTTGACACTCAAGTAGGGCGTTCTCTATAGTAGTGAAATGAGTGCCTGTGTGTATACATGCGTGTGTGTGTGTGTGTGTTAGTGCACGACCGGATATATTATGGAGTGCAGGAGTATACGTACTTAACTAGAGGGGTGTTAGGGCATGCTCCCTAGTGAAAATTTGAGTTTCTAGGTTATACAAGGTTGTATTTGAGGCCATTTTTGACACTCAAGTAGGGCCTACTCCATAGTAATTTGTATTGCAGTTAATTAGATTATTTTTGTGGTGGAAGGGGCCGGAGTTTGGGATGGAAGCTTCCCCCCCGCCCCAACTGGATAGAACCCTGCATTCATATGCATGTGCATGCAAACTGTACTTGAATTAATTCATGCATGGAGATGTGCTACTTTTTATCATTGCATATAATACGTCACTACAAACTTCAATTTATTCCTACACCTAAAATCATGCCATAAACACATATTAAACATGCTAAAATAATTTTCATGCTAAATGATAAACTTTGGACATGTGCAATTTCTTCCTCCTTTGATTTCCAAGAGATTTACTTTGATGTTTGAAGTTAAGTGATGCAGGTACACTAAGTATAAAAAACATCTATATGTGTAAAACCACAGGAGAAACACAATTTGGAAAATTAAATCCATAATTAAAAGAACAGAGTAACAAATATATGCACCTAGACAAAGGACTATGAAAACTGAAAGCAAACTAAGTACAAGTTAAAACTGCCCTCTCAAGGGTAAAGCACGGTCATGCAGTATTGTGTGTGGACTATTGATAAGGATAATGACCACGTGGTCTGAACATGTGAGAATAACCTTGAGTGTGTCCTTGGGTGTACCCACATGTGTGCTCCTGGGTGTGTCCTTGGGTGTACCCACGTGTGTGCTCCTGGGTGTGTCCTTGGGTGTACCCATGTGTGTGTCCTTGTGTGTGCCCTTGTGTGTGTCCTTGGGTATGTACTTGAGTGTGTCCTTGGGTGTGTCCTTGGGTGTACCCATGTGTGTGCTCCTGGGTGTGTCCTTGGGTGTACCCACGTGTGTGCTCCTGGGTGTGTCCTTGGGTGAACCCATGTGTGTGCTCTTGAGTGTGTCCTTGGGTGTACCCATGTGTATCCTCTTGAGTGTGTCCTTGGGTGTACCCATGTGTGTGTTCTTGAGTGTGTCCTTGGGTGTACTCATGTGCGTGTCCTTGGGTTTGTCCTTGGGTGAACCCATGTGTGTGCTCTTGAGTGTGTCCTTGGGTGAACCCATGTGTATCCTCTTGAGTGTGTCCTTGGGTGTACCCATGTGTATCCTCTTGAGTGTGTCCTTGGGTGTACCCATGTGTGTGTCCTTGAGTATGTGCTTGGGTGTACTCATGTGTGTATCCTTGAGTGTACTCATGTGTGTGTTCTTGGGGTTTTCCTTGGGTGTATTCTTGAGTGTGAAAATGGGTGTGGCCTTGGGTGTAATCATGTGTCTGTTCTTGAGGCTGTCGTTGGATGTGTTCTTGGGTATATCTTTGAGTGATTTCTTTGGTGAATCCCGAGGAATGAAAATGGTTGAGTCTCAAGTTGTGCTCTTCAGCATGTCCTCGGTTGTGTCCTTGGGAGTACCCTCGGTTGTGCTCTTCTGTGTGTCCTTGGGAGTACCCTCGGTTGTGCTCTTCAGTGTGTCCTTGGGAGTACCCTCGGTTGTGCTCTTCAGTGTGTCCTTGGGAGTATCCTCGGTTGTGCTCTTCAGTGTGTCCTTGGGAGTACGCTCGGTTGTGCCCTTCAGTGTGTCCTTGGGAATATCCTCGGTTGTGCTCTTCTGTGTGTCCTCGGGTGTATCCTCGGTTGTGCTCTTCTGTGTGTCCTTGGGAGTACCCTTGGTTGTGCTCTTCAGCATGTCCTCGGTTGTGTCCTTGGGAGTACCCTCGGTTGTGCTCTTCAGTCTGTCCTTGGGAGTATCCTCGGTTGTGCTCTTCAGTGTGTCCTTGGGAGTACCCTTGGTTGTGCTCTTCAGCATGTCCTCGGATGTGTCCTTGGGAGAACCCTTGGTTGTGCTCTTCAGTGTGTCCTTGGGTGTATCCTCGGTTGTGCTCTTCAGTGTGTCCTTGGGAGTATCCTTGGTTGTGCTCTTCAGTGTGTCCTTGGTTGCGTCCCTGGGAGTACCCTTGGTTATGCTCTTCAGTGTGTCCTTGGGTATATTCTCGGTTGTGTTCTTGGGTGTGTTCTTGGGTATAATCTGGATTGTGTACTTGGGTGTATCCTGGGCTGTGCTGCAAACGGGTGTGTACTCGGGCGTATCCTGGGCTGTGTTGTAAACGGGTGTGTCCTGGGTTGTGTTGTAAACGGGTGTGTCCTCGGGTGTGTCCTGGGCTGTGTTGTAAACGGGTGTGTCCTCGGGTGTGTCCCTGGCTATAAACCCGGGCACTTCCTCGGTAGCGACCCCTGTACTGTGATCTAAACACAGAATGATTCTGTGGGCTCCAACTACGAAAGGAGCGAGGACTGATGTATGGTTTGCTTTTGTTGACGAAAGGTGTGTACTGTTTGTCATTACGAAAGTGGAAGCCTGTGTCTCTAATGTTGCCATCCATGTTGTTGGCTTGAGGATTGTGATGAGAAGTTTCCTGGTTGGATAAAAGTGATCCACTATTTTGACTGATAGCTGAAGAATCCCGCACAACATTGTGAGGTTGTTGCGGGTGGAATCTTTGTTTAGACATACTGACATCACGGTCCGTGGCGGAAGATGGCAAATGCTGTGTGCTGGGATGTAGAGGATCTTGTCTGTTTTTGACTGAAGAACGCTCAACAGAACCAATCCTTATGTGAGTTGGTGTATGCGCCTGTGTGTCAGATGTTGGGTGATTCCTGATACTGTTCCTGTGAACAGTGCTAGAAGGAGGTACATTCAGATTGCCACTACGAGGAGAAGGGGATGGTTGAGGTTTACGAGGAGATACATTTGGATTGCCACTATGAGAAGGGGATGGTTGAGCTTTAGGAAGAGGTACATTCGGATTGCCACTACGAAAAGAAGGGGATGGTTGAGTTTTAGGAGGAGGTGCTTTGAGACTGCTGCTACGAAGAGAAGGGGATGGTTGAGGTTTAGGAGGAGGTGCTTTGAGACTGCTGCTACGAAGAGAAGGGGATGGTTGAGGTTTAGGAGGAGGTGCTTTGAGACTACTGCTAAGAAGAGAAGGGGATGGTTGAGATATAGGAGGAGTAGATAACGGCTGAGATCTCTTTGTGTGGGTACCAGCCCATTCCTTCTGTATGTCTGGACCAACGTCTGTTGATACCTGTGACTGTGGTGGAGTGATGACATCTGGGACTTTACAACCACTGCAGAGAACAACAACAGGACAATACTACACAATGTGTCAAGCACACATTGAATGTACACACTGTAATACATAAATTCACCAAATAATGTACATGAAAACACATATTCCATTGAAAGTATGTATCTACCCTCCACTGAGTACAACACTCATACACTGGACTTAATAATAATAATATTATTATTACATATGTTCACCTCAAACTGAAGGAATTCACTGTGCTGATCGCACACTGTACAAGCTTGAGCAGAAACATAATACTCTTTAAGTCTTAGCCTAAGATTTCATCAAAATACTGTTACACACAACCACCCTCCTTGAAAAGTACATTACACTACACAACAGACTCAAAGCTCTTTGGGTTAACATTAAGTACAAATGACAGCACTGAGGAGTCCCCTTATAAGTCAGCACTTGTTTAGCTAGGATTTCTCAGGAAGTTGGAAGAATTTGATCAGCATCAACTGGCTACATATAATAAGCAACCAAATTCTGTGGAAATATTTACATACATTACATACTAGTCCCAAAGAGTAGAATTCATTTGATTTGTCGTTTCCTTGTGTGTGTGTGTGTGTGTGTGTGTGTGT
>CAUJGJ010000317.1:7500-10000 GCA_963170055.1 Halisarca cf. caerulea | reverse complement strand
ACATTATACAGTAAAAGATGTAGATAAGCAGACTCTCACAAACATGCATCGATAAGCAGGTGTTTACAAACCGGTGTTTACAAGCAGGTGTTTACAAGCAGGTGTTTACAAACCGGTGTTTACAAGCAGGTGTTTACAAGTAGGTGTTTACAAGTAGGTGTTTACAAGTAGGTGTTTACAAACCGGTGTTTACAAGCAGGTGTTTACATGCAGGTGTTTACATGCAGGTGCTTACAAGCAGGTGTTTACAAGTACATAGGTGTTTACAAACAAGTACTTACAAGCAGGTGTTTACAAGCAGGTGTTTACATGCAGGTGCCTACAAGCAAGTGTTTACAAGTACATAGGTGTTTACAAACAAGTGCTTACAAGCAGGTGTTTACAAGCAGGTGTTTACATGCAGGTGCTTACAAGCAGGTGTTTACAAGTACATACGTAGGTGTTTACAAACAAGTGCTTACAAGCAGGTGTTTACAAGCAGGTGCTTACAAGCAGGTGTTTACAAGCAGGTATTTACAAGTATCCATTCACAAACAGAATAAACAACTTGTATGTAGGTCTTTATAAAGAACAAATGTGATGGTACATATGTCTACTTGACAATTAATGCTACACAAATTGAATACTCAATAACCCAGGTGAAAATTTGAAAGATATGACAAACATGCACAAACTCACAAACACACACACACACACACACACACACACACACAAACACACACACACAAGCACACTACACACACACACACACACACACACACACAAACACACACACACAAGCACACTATACACACACACACACACACACACATACACACACACACACACACAAACACACACACACACAAGCACACACACACAAGCACACTACACACACACACACACACACACACACACACACAAACACACACACACAAGCACACTACACACACACACACACACACATACACACACACACACACACACACACACACACACACACACACAAACACACACACACACACACACACACACACACACACAAACACACACACACACACACACACACACACACACAAACACACACACACACACACATATGCACACACTCACTCCCAGTCTGTAAGGATAAAGTTGATCCTCCTCTTTTGGGAGCTCCTGTCCCTGCAGCTCCATCAGCTGCCTGTAAGCTGGTCTGCTGATGTCCCTCATCCAAACAAGCTAGATCATAGAAAATGGTAATATATTTATGTACATATATCAATCAAATGCAAGTAGCACACACACACACACACACACACACACACACACACACACACACACACACACACACACACACACACACAACACACACACACACACACAACACACACACACACAACACACACACACACAGGTACACACACACACAAGCACAAACACATACACAAGAAATAAATACAAAACACATACACACATCAACATACACAAACACCCACTCCCCTGCCCACACACACACCTGCAATATCAGAGGGTTGCCAAGTTTGACAGAGTAGGTCGAAGTAGTCTCAGTTTCAAGAGCTTCAGGAGGCAAACATGGCTCTCCACATTCTTTGAGATCAGTTGTCAACCACTTCTCCCACACAACTTGAGGAAAACCGTCTTGTGGCAGCTATATGCATTATGGATGCATGCAACTTGGTCAGAGTGCAAGCAGGGACATATACCAGTACACATAGCATGCTCAGCATAAATAATCACAGTCACATTTCTGACAGTGGACGCTCTGAAATAAGGACACCCTCTCTACCAAGGACACAGCTTGAGGTTCAAAAACATTTCTCCCTATAGTTCTAATAAGTTCTTACATTTTGAATCTCACAAAGAGGACAATCTCCTTCTCAACAGGGGGCAGTGGCACATGTTATAAAGTGGGAGAGCTCAAGTTTCTTCCAACTTGGATGGTAAGGTACAATCCTAAAGACTATGCAGGGTTTCATTTAGGGGGGGCATTTGCCCCCCCTTGGAAATTAGGTTAGCCTTATTTTTGTTGAAGAGGTAAATTTGAATAAAGAACTGAACTCAATCTCTTCAAGGTCAAAGAGTAATTCTGTACTACAATCAACCTTGAATGGTGTAAAAAGTCAATTGTTTTCCTGGAGCATACTGTGAGATCCCCTTAGCTATATAAGTACCCTTACAACTGTACATTGCAGATAGATACTGTGATACTAATGCTTTCCCCCCAAAAAAGGTAATCCTGGAGATGAGCACCAGAAATCTGGTCATGTCCCCAGACCCCCTAGAAGGCGCACTATTGCGTGCACTCCCTTTGCCCCCCCATTTATTTTGTAAGTATTGTTTTGCCCCCCCTTTACCATTTTTCTAAATGAAACCCTGCTATGTACTGAGTACTATATAATGTTTATCAGTGGTCCACTGGGTAGTTCAATGATCTAATTTTTCCTGTTCTCAATATAAAGTTCTTTTCGAGAATCATGAATTGAGTGGAGGGCATGCCCCCCTTTCTCCTGTTCTGCAG
>CAUJGJ010000317.1:0-5000 GCA_963170055.1 Halisarca cf. caerulea | reverse complement strand
TCCAATTAGAGGAATGTTGGATTGTAGAGGTGTCAGATTACAGAGTTAACTAATTAGCATATTTCTGGTAGGTGAAGCAGCTGTATCTTCAGACGCCAACATTGCCGTTTACGAAGAGTACATCATCCAGAAAATTCCTGTTAAAGAAGTAAATCATTCCATCACAAAAACCGGCATTTGGAAATTTCCCGCCCAAACATGTTTACAGTATACAGGGGCCTCAGTTTGCACAAACAACCACGACGGCTGTTTCTCAGATCCTCTCACTCAGTACACACAAATGTGATGTTTTAAAGACCACGAAGACAAACCTTGCTAAGACAAAGATTAGGGGACCCAAAAAATTAGTTCTCATTATTACAAGGTCTTCTCGTCAGGATATGATACTACATGTACAGTACTACAGCAGACCAAGCATGACTAGTTTGTACCCTAGAGCAAGCAGTCTTAACACGATTGAGCTTCTTAATGAGGCTCTATTGCACTGATAATGCAGGCCACATAAACATTAAAGAAATACAATTTAGGTGACATGACAGCAAACAATAATTATAATTTAGGTAACATTAAACAAATAAGCAAACAAAATTGGTGTAAATTAAACACTAAACAAAAATAATTCAGGCACAAAGGAAACATAAATAATAAACAAATATAAATTACAGCAAACCACCACACAATCAAGAGCACACACACACACACACACACACACACACACACACACACACACACACACACACACACATGCACACATATGCACACATGCACAAAATAATAATACATGCATTATCCTTGAACATAACACACACACACAGACACACACACAGACACACACACACACACACACACACACACACACACACACACACATGTACGTACACACACACAACTGACCTGTTGAGGCTCTGTAGTCTGAGGGCGGCTGAGCCCACCAATAATACAAGAGGGCATCCCACACTGCTCAACTTGGAGAGATGCTTGTCCCACTTACTGTAGACTGGTCAGAGGAACATACAGTAATGTACAGAGCACACTCATTTAGAATGTAAAGTTTTACCAAATATGGTCAACTTATGCTTCTGACTAAGACATCATGGCACAACACTACCTGAACTGAAAAGACTTACCAGATTTGAAGAAGGCAGGAAAGTATTTTTCTGAATTCTCTTCATCAGGAGAAAATCTTCTGCAGTCGACAAACCAGGATTCTAAATGTGCAAAGACAGAATTAACATCATGTGCTCACGAGCATTGCAATGCCCTGGAAGCTGATGTGTTCTACAGTGGAACCCCTCTAATCCAGCCCCCTGAATAGTAGACACCCCTCTAATGTGGACACGTGCCACTGGAACCAAATAATTCACTATGCTTTGTTATAATACATCATCCACCCCTGAAATGAGGACATCTCAATAATCAGGACAGTTCTTTCAGGTCCCAAGGTGTCTGTATTAGAGGGGTTCCACTGTATACGTGTAGTGTCAGGACATCATCTGGTGGGCAGCAGCAGGGATATGAGTGCAGGTACTGTATACCAGCCGCACAGTACAGCTCACTTACCTACATGTACCCCCTCCTTCTGACAAAATCTACATGCAAACACACATGCACGCACATATGCACACACACACACACACACACACACACACACACACACACACACACACACACACACGCACACACACACACCATAAAGCTCAATTTGGTCGATTTCGAATTCTGTTAATTTCTTCTTATAATACTTCTGCAGTGCAGAGCTCAACACCTGGTACTGGTAGATCGCAGAATGCTGATCCTCAAATGACTGTAACTGAAAAAAGTAACAATCACATGCAAACACAGATACAATCACTTGTGCACACACGCACACAGACACACACACACACACACAGACAGACACACACACACACACACACACAGACATACACACACACACACACACACACACACACACACACACACACACACACACACACAAACACAAACACACACACACACACACACACACACACAGAGACAGACACATCATACCCGAGCTCGAGCTTCGATCAAAAAATTACCTTTTCCCTCTGCAGCTTTTTCTCTACGGGTTTTTTCTTGCGTTTCTTTTTCTTCTGTTCAGAATGAACCAAGTCTTCGCCTTTTGAACGTTGTTCAGAAGTAGTATCCTTTCGCTTCTTAACAGCAGGCTCAGTAACAGAGCTGCTCTGATCTTCAGGTTGCTCCCACCAATCCTCGGCCAAATCGTCTGCAGTGGGTCTCTTGCAATTGGTAGCCATTTGTAACTCTAAGAGACGCCCCGGGCGCATATGCACAAGAAATGGTGTACTGTATTACCCACGGTAGACCATAATTATACCCAACACCGATCGAGGCACATTTTATCATGCAGTATCACCATAGATACTCAACCCAACTGAGTGAGGCGGAGCATGGGCCAGCCTACAATGGTCTCTGGGGACAGGTGCCCTTTGATTCACTCTATACTTGGAGTAAACGCTTCCTGGTGTTTTTGAGTACTTAAATTATGCCAAGACTTACAACTATGTCCGAACATTTATTATAGAATACTTCTACAAAACTTACACTACACATCACTGAGGCAACACATCGTAATATGAGCAATCCACACATAAAACAGACATGTGGAAGAACTCGAAAGAAAATTTAACAACACATGTATAAAAGGTCAGGAAAACTGAGGTGCAGCAAAGGCCTGGGGATAGGGCGGGGTTGCCAGAGGTGGGGCACAGGAGATTTGTGAAAAATTCAGCATTTCTTTAGTAAACTTCTCAAAGAGGCCCTTTTCCTTGGTACAGTCTCTGTTAGCATCAATGGTCTGCAGTGAAACATAAGAACTCTTGGTACACAGAGGTACAGTAAAGTAGAATAAAAATGTGAATTCTATGGAAATGGAACAAATATACTAACTAGAGTTGTGTGTGATATCACAAATGAATGAAACGGATTGAATTGTGGATAAAGTGAGGGTACTGGATAAATGACTCGAGCAGTATTATAGTGTACAGTAGGATTATTACAAATTTGTTCCAATAAAAACTACTGTGGAAGGTGAGGGAACTGGATGTCTGAGGTGCAGATACGTAAGTTCATGTTGTCTCACTGTATTTCATACATTCTATCATGGTACACTGAGTGCAAAACTGTAAATAGAACAATTATAAAGTAATTCCATACTGGATAGATCAGGACCTGACTTGCTGTGGATTTAGGGTTAGAAACCTGATTCAGGCAAACAACACTTCCTTGTAGTGTTCCTCAACAAGCATCCCGAAGGTGGTGATCTAGACTGAACCAAAAGGAAGGCAATCTTTGCCGCTGTGAGAAGTGAGCTTTGTACCATAGCCAAGGAAGTGCTCTTTAGGGATGAATATGGCTGATTTCCTATAAAGATTCTATTTTTAACCTTCTAATTGCTTTGTCTTGAATTCCTGGAAGTCCAGACCCATCTGTCCAGGGTCCACAAATGCACGTGGACTGCATGGCATGTAAAATAAACTTGCCTTGAGGGCTTGGCATTTTATACGCCACACAGCCCTTGTACTCATGTCTTTAAAGGAGTGCCTAATTAACACACAAAAGCAGGCAAACTTGCACTCACAAGAACTGGTACAGTTGCAATAGAAGACGAGTTCTCCCTGTCTCCAAGCCACTCCTCATGCCGGTCGTGAAGGGACTGCAGGTATTCCTGGAAATACAGACACAGATATGTGCATATGTATATATACTGATGTACTGTACATACATATACAGTCAGACCTCACTTATCCACACACATCTGTTCTGGATGTAATTGTGGATGAAGTGAGGGAGCTGGATAAAAGAGGGAGCAGTAGTATAGTGTACAGTAGTATTATTGCAGATTCGTTCCAACTAAAACTACTGCGGAAGGTGAGGGTACTGGATATCCGAGGTTCGAATAAAAGTGAGGCTTCACTGTACTCAACACGTGTGATAGAGCTACAAACATACGTACGTATGTACGTATATGCACACATGTGAACCAATCTATTGAAATACAGTGGAACCACTCATAGTGGACCCTCCAAAAAGATGCAGTGCAGTAAACGTCTCTACAAAGGACACAGGTCTTAATTGCTTCCTCTCTATACATACGTAAGTGAATCCAATACAAATTGAACCTCCAAAAGAAGATGACCTCTCTACACAGGACATGCGAAATGTCCATTTCCACCATCAAATTGTACTTTAGGTGGAGTTTCTACTGCATACAACATGTGCTTATACTGTACGTATGCATACACGCACATGCTCGATGGATACCATGTTATAAATGTAGAACAGAGATGATTAGGTTTATATCCTGAACCAAAAAGCACCTGAATTTGAGTGGATGCGAGACTAAATGATCCCATCGAAATACATACAGTGGAACCTCTGCTACCTGCATCTCAATAATACAACATTCTCTCCAATTTCACTATAATCTAAGGACATTCACCAGGGTTGGCTAGACTGAGAAACACTGGATAATTTGACAAACTCTCACACACACATGTATACATGCACGCACGCACGCACGCACCAGTGTTACTGGTTTTTCCTCCTTCCTGGCCCGTTTAAGTGTCCTTTCCAGACACACCTCAGGCGATGTTCTCAGATATACTGGAGAAATGAAAATGATACAAATGTACACAAAGTACACATACACATCTGTATCCTGGAAAAGCAGCAGACAAATTTGCATGCATGTATAATTATGTATGCACATAACATCTGCAAACTACTTTTTATGAAAGGCTTCAGAACAGTTGAACATAGTCTACCACATACTGTACTTACAGGCTAACTTCGAACACGGGCTTCACTATAAGGAAATGTGTACAGTGCTGATGGCAATGAGAATAAAAATGCTGCAATAAGCTACTTACATACATACATCATGGCCGTAGGAGCACCATTTTGATTGGTCTGGTCAGCTTGAGCCAACCCGGCACTACATACTGCGCTCGGACTGG
>CAUJGJ010000316.1:15000-18000 GCA_963170055.1 Halisarca cf. caerulea | reverse complement strand
CTACATTATGGATCTATAGCTGCACCATGTGGTGTGTGTGCATGTGTAGAATCAGGTAAAATGACTGGTAGAAAGCATCCACTTGTACTGCTTAAAGGAAATTAAAGAAAAAAGAATATTTAAAGTGTGTAATGTCTCAAAGTCTACACAGGTAGTAGAGGATTCATACTTACGGGCACTTTCACAATTACGGGCACCCCTTGGTCCCAAACTGCCCGGATATGAGAGGTTGCACTGTACGGTGATTTCGATGTGTTGGCCAACACACACACACCAGGCCACTTGTCGTATGTATATATACATTCATATAGTACTTTTGGGTGTGTAACGGTTGACTAGAGACACACAGCATATATATGGCACAGTGTTTGGCCATGCCGCATCCATGCAGAGATATACAGATCAATCTAGCTCACTGCATGCACGCATGAATTCAAACTTGGAAGTGGTTGCCAGGCTGGATACACATATACTTAAACTTGCTTATATATCATGTACCTCAAAAGGGACACAAAAAATTAGTATACTTAGGCCACACAACGTGAATAATAGCACACACGCACGCACACACACACACACACACACACACACACACACACACACACACACACACACACACACACACACACACATACACACACACACACATAACACACACACACACACACACACACACACACACACACACACACACACACACACACACACACACACATACACACACACACATAACACACACACACACACACACACACACACACACACACACACACACACACACACACACATACACACACTATATTATGCAGACACACATAATTAACACTCAAACATACAATTAATATACACATGCACACGCATACACACACATGCACAATACACACACACACACACACACAGTCACACACACACACACACACACACACACACACACACACACACACACACACACACACACACACACACACACACACACACACACACACACAAATGTACAGACAGTCACACACACACACACACACACACACACACACACACACACACACACACACACACACACACACACACACACACACACACACACACACACACACACACACACACACACACACACACACACACACACACACACACACAAACACACACACACATACACACATACACACACACAAACACATATACACATACACACACACAAACACATGCACACACATTTTTTTTCAGCGTAGCCATTTGAATCAAAATTGTGATCATTACAGCCAACCATGCAATAGCTCATATTGCTATTATATAGTTAAATGTCTGAGGGAACACTTCCCTCTGCCATGATCAATGGAGCACAATAAATGGTGGCTTGGGAGCATCGATAGCTTGATCTGGAGCCTCGGATTGCTCTGATTGAAGATCTGAGCAGGCATAATCGGATGAGGCATCTTAGCAGGCTGATTATCTGTGAGTATATATGAATTCAGATTGTAGAACGAAAAGAATTATGATTAGGATGTGTTGGTCACCCCACGCACCATACATTAGTGGTAATTGGCCATGGTATATACTGTCTCAGTCAGAGATGTACATGCATGGCACACTTTACTTGCGATGTGTTTGGCCATGCACATGCAGATATCGATGATGTAATGGTCAGCAGAGATGTGCACAGCACATTTGTATGCTTGGATCGATCTTCTGGTCAGCAGGGTATTGGTGTGTACAGCACATGCAGCTAGCATGATTATTGGATGTGCTGGTCAGCAGAGCACCATGCAGTGTATACTCAGCACACTTGTATGCTCAATTAGGGAAGTGCGGGCCAGGGATGCATGAGCACAATAACCAGCATATGAATAATATTTCTTTTTACATGTCAATGAACAGCTGCAGTGTTGGCTGCGCATGCATAAAATTACTTTAGTAGCCAATGGACGTGTTTGTCACAGATATATACGCATGCATGCGTATTACGCTAGCTCCTTGTTAATTGATATGATATACATGCAAAATATGCATGTGCTGTTCGTACCGATGCATGACTATGATAGCAAAACACACAAAGTGATGAATACTCACTGTCACCAATTGAGATACATAAAAATACTATAAATTATATAATATAATATATATATATATATATATATATATATATATATATATAACATATATATAATAATATATATATAGATATTATTATGCTATCAATATTATAATACTATGTCAATGATATAATATTATATATACTCATGTATTCGGAAATTTTGTTATCACATTTAAATGGTCCATTTACCTCCATTGAAAGTGCTGAAAATGTACAATCAGGTAGCATTAGAAACCATGCAGTTGATCCGAAACAGAACTGCATTGTACCCTTACAGCATCAGGCAGAATTGATATAAAAGCCACAGACGAACCATTATATTGCCAGTTTTATATGCAATAACAGCTCATATCCTGCAGGGATCGAACAATTATATATAGGAGCAAGTATTCGTATAGAGATTGCAAAGCTGATCTGATATCATGGAACACTCCGGCAAATCCACAGCTAGAGGATACCATTCTCAACCGCAAGCACACTATCACCATCAACCAACACCGGGTCAACCCCAACCACCACCACCACCTCGTGGTACACACCCTCCACCATTTCATGATCAGGAAGAAGAGAAAGCTGAATCAAGCGTAGTAGTGGTTACAACGCAGCCTACGTCTGCAGAACCTACTGCTGCTCCAATTGAAGAGAAGCACAACCCTGTCTCTATTGTTGCCTTGATCCTTTCCTCTGTGGCCTTATTTTGCTGTCTGTGGTATTATGTGTCACTTTTTTGCCTACTTCCCTCATTTGTGCTGGCTGTGGTGTCACTGGGGGCACAGAAGAAGTACCAGAGACATATGGCTTATGTTAGCATCGGCTGTAGCATTGCTACTTTTGTCATCATGGGTGGTCTGATGTTTGTCATCATCATCTCAACAGTCACTCCCATTGAAGTTGCAAGAGCAAATGCC
>CAUJGJ010000316.1:5000-10000 GCA_963170055.1 Halisarca cf. caerulea | reverse complement strand
TATATATATATATATATATATATATTATCCAGGAAGCTTAATACAGATTAAAACTAAAATTTTATGTATCCATGATCCATTATTATATAATAATGGTAAATGTATATTGATGTCCTATAACATGTATGTGTGTATTCAATAATATAGCCAAAAAGTAACGTTTTTACTCTCTTGGTATGCGTTCCTGGTTCATGGTTGTAGACAATTGGTCCTGCATGTAGCTAGCCATAGTAGTAGTTATAATTATTTCCGTCATAATACCTGCGTAAGGCATTTGCTCTTGCAACTTCAATGGGAGTGACTGTTGAGATGATGATGACAAATATCAGACCACCCATGATGACAAAAGTAGCGAGGCTACAGCCGATGCTAACATAAGCCATATGTCTCTGGTACTTCTTCTGTGCCCCCAGGGAGACCACAGCCAGCACAAATGAGGGAAGGAGGCAAAAAAGTGACACATAATACCACAGACAGCAACATATGGCCACAGAGGAAAGGATCAAGGCAACAATAGAGACAGGGTTGTGCTTCTCTTCGAGTGGAGCAGCAGTAGGTTCTGCAGACATAGGCTGCGTTGTAACCACTACTACGCTTGATTCAGCTTTCTCTTCCTCCTGGGATGGTGGAGGGTACATACTATGTGGTGCTGGTGGTTGGGGTTGACCCGGTGTTGGCTGATGGTGATAGTGTGCTTGTGGTTGAGAAGGTTGTCCTCTTGGTATGGATTTGCCGGATTGTTCCATGATTCCCAATTTCAGTGTGAGTCTCTACGTATTATCGTAAAGCTTCGTCTACTAGGTAGTTGTCTTGTTCTCTGGTTTGAGCTGTTGTCTATTTTCTAGCAAGCTTTAAAACTGGCAATGGTGGTTAGTTCTAGGGACTTTAATCCAATGCTGTTAATTAGCGTTGTTAATTAGCTAACATGCAAACTGTTTCGCTCCAGATGCTTTGGTGTTTGAAATGCCATCTGAGTATTTTCAGTATTATTATTGGAGGTATAAATAGACCAAGTATGATACCATACTTTCTAGACACAATATCTCACAGTATTGTGTTGGTAGCATAAATTTACAATTGGTTTTAACTGACAGTGCATGTGGACAGCTTTGTTTTATAGTATTATAATAATATTTTATATATACATAATAGTAAATCAAACTAAATTAAATTATATACAAACACAGCGAAACCTCTGTAATAAGGACACCACTGGGACGATTACAAGCTGTCCTGTTTATGGAAGTGAATGTCCTTAGATATAAGAGGTTTGAACTGTACATCTGCATATGTGAGGGACTTCAAATAGGACAGAACAATGGTACCAGTATATCCTGAATTGATGTTAAAGGAGATAGGTTTCAATTTTTGGAGGCGTCCTTTACAAGAGGTTTTCACTGATGTCTGGTGGTTCACCCCGTTTGGGGCCCAACAAGGGGGCCACAATATAGCCGGACTGCAGGCTGTGATATTACAAGTTACAAGTGTGTGTGTGTGTGTGTGTGTGTGTGTGTGTGTGTGTGTGTGTGTGTGTGTGTATGTGTGTGTGTGTCTGTGTGTGTGTGTGTGTGTGTGTTTGTGTGTGTGTGTGTGTGTGTGTGTGTGTGTGTGTGTGTGTGTGTGTGTGGGTGTGTGTGTGTATGTGTGTGTGTGTCTGTGTGTGTGTGTGTGTGTGTGTGTGTGTGTGTGTGTGTGTGTGTGCATATATATGTGTGTGTGTGTGTGTGTGTGTGTGTGTGTGTATGTGTGTGTGTGCGTTTGTGTGACTGTGTGTGTCTAAGCGTGTAAGCCCACGTGTATGCATTGGCGTATGCAAACTTATCTAAAGTTGAACTTGTACACCAAAATTATGATAAATGAAAAAATCATTATTGTATTATTATACAAAATTTATTATGAACATCTACACAAGCAAGCATAGTGTTAACGTTATATACAACACTACAAACTGGAGCATAAAAATACTACAAAAATACTTCAATCCTATGGCTTATACTACTGTCTACTAATAACAAAGTTTGATACAAAAACAATAATATAGTTATAGTATTGCACATACACTATTGTATATACATATGAAAGGGATCGATGTACTTTTAGTAACATCAAATAATTATATAATTATAAGTTTATAAATTATTTAAGGTTACAGTGAGTGCTATAATGGCTTATAGTTATATTATACATTGTCACTAATCTGAAAATCATGCACCCATATGAGGTACATGTACAGTGCATATTCAACCATGTTCATATGGAATTGTTTGCAGCTAACCCCTCTTTGATAATCAAGATTATCAAAGAGGGGTTAGCTGCAAACACAAGGCAATGGTATATGCAAATGCAGCTTTTTGTCTGTAATACATTTCCATTTCACGCGTGTGCGTGTCCTGTCAGCTGAACAAGGTGTGAGAAAGTTTTCAAACCAATCGAAGATCATGGTGTGCCTGAACGTCGGACTGTAGAAATATGGAACCTTATTCTTTAAGAAAGCTAGTGTAAACGAGCCTCATATGGGACATGCATCTCGTTCAAATTGATCCGCCGCAATTAATTCTCAAGCCCAAAGTCCCACAAAAAGTTAAGTCCCACAATTGCAAAAAGTACTTTACCCAGCTTGTACTGGCACATGCCTGATGGCTAGCTGATGATCATGATTATATCACCGTTTAGCATATATTAAGAAGTTTAAATAAGATCTTATATTAATGGAGTTTTTAGATTGCCATGAAACAAATATAAAATGTACATATGTGAGGGATGTAGGAATTTGCAGTGCACTCAGTCCAACTATAGCCCAATTAATGCTCATCTAGCTCTATGCCCACCTATATAGCCCTCTATACCCATTTTGTACCATGTTATAAGTATTTGGAGGATTCATTTCACAAAAACTTTCTGCGGATCTAATACTGTAACACATATATGAATGGGATGCATATTAATTTTATTTGGACGTGCTGGCCAGCTGGGATCGATGCTCACATATGTACAGCACATGCACTATAGCATGCTTGGATGTGCTGGCCAGGGATGAACACAGCACTTGCATTCTTGGATCGATGTTCTACCCAGGTATGCACACCGCACATGCAACAGCTAGATATAGCATGTTCCGCTGGATGTGCCGGCCAGCTATATATAACATGTTCCGTTGGATGTGCCGGCCATATTCAGTTACATATAGCATGTTCTGTCAGATGTGCCGGCCAGCTATATATAACATATGTTCCGTTGGATGTGCCGGCCAGCTACATATAACATGCGTTCCGTTAACTGGATGTGCCGGCCAGCGATGCACACCACACATGCACTAGCATACTTGGATGTGTTGGTCAGGGATGCACACCACACATGCGCTAGCATACTTGGATGTGTCGGTCAGGGATGCACACCACACATGCACTAGCATACTTGGATGTGTCGGTCAGGGATGCACACCATACATGCACTAGCATACTTGGATGTGTCGGTCAGGGATGCACACCACACATGCACTAGCATACTTGGATGTGTCGGCCAACAATGCACACTGCACATGTACATGCACTAGCATACTTGGATGTGTCGGTCAGGGATGCACACAGTATTATGATATAACTAGCATGCATGGTATATAGTGTTGACTGCACAATGCAAATTTAATTCCTAATTGCCAATTGCATCGGTACACATGGTGGTCACTGATACACAACCTACCAACTAACCTCTATAATAAGGACACCATTGGGACCACAGTTAGCTGTCCTGTACAGTGAAACCTCTATAATAAGGACACTACTGGGACCACAGTAAGCTGTCCTGTACAGTGAAACCTCTATAATAAGGACACCATTGGGACCACAGTAAGCTGTCCTGTAGAGTGAAACCTCTATAATAAGGACACCATTGGGTCCACAGTAAGCTGTCCTGTACAGTGAAACCTCTATAATAAGGACACCATTGGGACCACAGTAAGCTGTCCTGTACAGTGAACCTCTATAATAAGGACACCATTGGGATCACAGTAAGCTGTCCTGCACAGTGAACCTCTTTAATAAGGACACCATTGGGACCACAGTAAGCTGTCCTGTACAGTGAACCTCTATAATAAGGACACCATTGGGACCACAGTAAGCTGTCCTGCACAGTGAACCTCTTTAATAAGGACACCATTGGGACCACAGTAAGCTGTCCTGTACAGTGAACCTCTATAATAAGGACACCATTGGGACCACAGTAAGCTGTCCTGCACAGTAAACCTCTTTAATAAGGACAACATTGGGACTACAGTAGGCTGTCCTGCACAGTGAACCTCTATAATAAGGACACCATTGGGTCCACAGTAAGATGTCCTGGATGTGGAGGTGCCCTTATTTCAGAGGATTCATGCAACAGTTACTGCACGCATGTCAATGTGAAGGCCTTTAAATAGGACAGAGGTTAGGTTAGGTTAGGTTAGGTAAGCTTATTTTGACAGGGGAAGCCTTTAGCCAAGTGGCTACTACTCTAGGCACCCTGTAATAACACAGTACACAACAGAAAAGGGAGGAAAACCGTACAAAAAAGAGAATTGAAATAAATGTTAATAATAGGGCATGCAATGTCATTCATTTAATCAAAAAGAGAGTCAAGAATTCAAAGTTGATGGAAGACATGCTAATATAAGAATCATGCAAGTGTGCTCAAATAGTTAAGAGCGGCTTGAGAGAACACTCTGGTAATAGTGTCCTGTTTAAGAAACTTAAGGTTTCTACATTTAATTAGGAGGCGTCATTTAATAGTCTAAGAGGTTTTCCTGCATACAGTAGAACCTTGTAATAAGATCACCTCAAAATTAAGACCACTTAATTTTGTTGCAGTCCAAAGTTTCTTTCATACCTCTACATGGATATTAGCTTCAGAATAAAGACGACTGTTATCTTCTGGATGTCAAAACCTCACAATTAAGACCACTCATTTGTGGACACTGCTGTATTCTGTGGACATTAGGCTGTGAAATGACCCCATCAGTAGAAATA
>CAUJGJ010000315.1:234200-244200 GCA_963170055.1 Halisarca cf. caerulea | reverse complement strand
AATCTCAACATGTGGGTAGACTATAGAGGTCCACTTGGTACAGTCTACAATGATAGGGAAATCTCAACATGTGGGTGGACAGTGGATTCAAACCTCTATAATCCGACACTCAGAGGTCAGCAAAAGTGTGTCGGATTACAGATCTTGAGGATGTTGGATCATCAAGTGACTCCTACCATGCTTTACTATGGAGAATGTACCTCGGAATATGGTTAGATCAGAGAGGACGCTGGACTATTGAGATTTGAGATTACAGATGGTCCATTGCACAGAGATTAAGAGTAAAACTATGAACACTCAGTGATCAAACAATAGTGTTCTCTGTAGATGGGTGGCCCTGAAAACCTGCCTACAAAGGCCACTCAGTGAGTGGGTCAGCCTACAGTGCACGTGGTCTCTGTAGACAGGTGATCTTTTGGAGAGACATCAATGGACACTAGCTCTATTACAGGTCACATGACCTCAATTGTATGTCACATGACCTCATTGTATGTCACATGACATCAATAGTCTGTCACATGACATCAAAGGAACTGTGACCTCCTGTACAACATCACACCACTGCTGACGATGCAGGGAAGGTGACCCAGTGATTACATTTCAGTTTACAAAGCTGGTCATCCCTGTGATCTCCTCTTTCCCTGTGTCAACACAGCTACAACCAACAGTGAATGCAGGTCAGTTGACCAGCCTACACGCCTACACACAAACACATCATGACCACTAGTTATGAGTGTGTACTGTACTGGAAGATTACATTGGAAATAAGCCTACAACAGCAGCAGTAGAGGTCCACCTGTATACACACCAGTAGAGGTCCTACTGTACACACACTAGTAGAAGTCCTACTGCACACACTAGTAGAGGTCCTACTGTATACACACCAGTAGAAGTCCTACTGCACACACACTAGTAGAGGTCCTACTGTACACACACCAGTAGAGGTCCTACTGTACACACACTAGTAGAGGTCCTACTGCACACACACTAGTAGAGGTCCTACTGCACACACTAGTAGAGGTCCTACTGTACACACACTAGTAGAGGTCCTACTGCACACACTAGTAGAGGTCCCACTGCACACACTAGTAGAGGTCCCACTGTACACACACTAGTAGAGGTCCTACTGTACACACACTAGTAGAGGTCCTACTGTACACACACTAGTAGAGGTCCTACTGTACACACACTAGTAGAGGTCCTACTGTACACACACTAGTGGAGGTCCTACTGTACACACACCAGTAGAGGTCCTACTGTACACACACCAGTAGAGGTCCTACTGTACACACACTAGTGTAGGTCCTACTGTACACACACCAGTAGAAGTCCTACTGTACACACACCAGTAGAGGTCCTACTGTACACACACTAGTAGAGGTCCTACTGCACACACACTAGTAGAGGTCCTACTGTACACACACCAGTAGAGGTCCTACTGTACACACACCAGTAGAGGTCCTACTGTACACACACTAGTAGAGGTCCTACTGCACACACACTAGTAGAGGTCCTACTGTACACACACCAGTAGAGGTCCTACTGTACACACACTAGTAGAGGTCCTACTGCACACACTAGTAGAGGTCCCACTGTACACACACTAGTAGAGGTCCTACTGTACACACACTAGTAGAGGTCCTACTGTACACACACTAGTAGAGGTCCTACTGTACACACACTAGTAGAGGTCCTACTGTACACACACCAGTAGAGGTCCTACTGTACACACACTAGTGGAGGTCCTACTGTACACACACTAGTAGAGGTCCTACTGCACACACACCAGTAGAGGTCCTACTGTACACACACTAGTGGAGGTCCTACTGTACACACACTAGTAGATGTCCTATTGTACACACACTAGCAGAGGTCCTACTGTACACACACCAGTAGAGGTCCTACTGTACACACACTACAGTAGAGGTCCTCCTACTGTACACACACTAGTAGAGGTCCTACTGTACACACACTAGTAGATGTCCTATTGTACACACACTAGCAGAGGTCCTACTGCACACACACTAGTAGAGGTCCAACCCTTGTTAATCACAGCTAAGAGGGTGTGGTTGTTGATTACAGATGATTGAGTGGGTGTGGTTGTTGATCACAACTGCACGAGTGGGTGTGGTCAGCAAGTGGGTGTGGATACTGATCACAGCTAGTAGGTGTGGCTGGCGAGAGGAGACAGAAAGTGCACAACTACAAGGGTCACTGGACACGGTCCTTCGAGAAAGACATACACATATGTAATCCTAGAACCTTCTCAACGACAATTCCCGCCAGTTGCTCATAGCTGCCTAATGTAGCATGGCAGCTGTCCTGTGCATAAGGTGGTGTGTAATGATCAACACACAAGTAAGGTCCGCCCCTTACAAATTAGCAAAAATATCATTTTTACGTGCGCATATACAAGTACGTGTCCGATATGTGACACAAATGACATGGAAAAATAAACACATGTTCGCATACACAAGCGAACTGTGTAGTCAATACATGTACATACTACATGTAGTACAAATTGTATATGTGAGCACACACACACACACACATACTGGCACGCACGCACACACACACACACACAAAAAACGAACAAACAAACACACACACACACACAAACAAACACACACACGCACACTAACACACACATACACACATGCGCATACACACACACACACACACACACACACACACACACACACACACACACACATACACACACACACACATACACACACGCGCGTGTGCACACACACACACATACACATACACACACACACACACACACACACACACACACACATTCATCACCCAAGGCTTACATATCCTATGCACACAATTATCTTAGAGGAACAAAATAATGAGATTCACAGCTCATCCTACTGACATTGCCATGGAAACACATAAATTTGTTCAAACCCCAGCAACAAGTATATATACACACTACAGAGTAGGTGAACAGATGTCATGAGAACAAACACCTAGTGTATGCTGCGTTGTGGGGTCTGTGTCAACAGGCAATGCATAAGGCAAACATGAAAACACATCTCCATTGCCCAGAGGTTATGTATGAGAATTATACAGGTTAGATGGTATATGTAAACAAATAAATTGTCCCACAGTGCACATAATGTGATTATATCTCTTCCAGGGACAAGGAAACACAGACAGACCAGCATCAGTGTCTGCTGCAGGTTTGATAACAAATTGAAAACCGGATGAATAACAAAAACACACCTACTATCACACACACACACACACACACACACACACACACACACACACACACACACACACACACACACACACACACACACACACACACACACACACACACACACACACACACACACACACACACACACACACACACACACACACACATGCGCATGCACACATACAGTACACACACACACGCACACACACACACACACACACACACACACACACACACACACACACACACACACACACACACATGCGCATGCACACATACAGTACACACACACACGCACACACGCGCACACACACACACACACACACACACACACACACACACACACACACACACACATGTAATTGAATAACCCCATAAACCCCTACAATTGCTAGAAGTACACAAACATTATTAGTTTAGGGACCTGTAGGAGAGGATGAAAAGGATTACCTGATTAGAGACAGATGTGGTGATTCAGAAGCCAGTGCCTGACACCCCCACACACCCACCATATGATTGTTATCCCTGTCACACTGCCTGCACATACACCTGTGTAAACTAGACCTGTACTGCTTGTAGTGAGCCTTAAATGGTGCTGGTGTGTGTATGTGTGTGTGTGTGTGTGTGTGTGTGTGTGTGTGTGTGTGTGTGTGTGTGTGTGTGTGTGCGTGTACGTGTGTTGTGTGTGTGTGTGTGTGTGTTGTGTGTGTGCGTGTGTGTGTGTGTCGTGTGTGTGTGTGTGTGTGTGTTGTGTGTGTGCGTGTGTGCGTGTACGTGTGTTGTGTGTGTGTGTGTGTGTTGTGTGTGTGCGTGTGTGTGTGTGTCGTGTGTGTGTGTGTGTGTGTGTGTGTGTGTGTGTGTGTGTGTGTGTGTGTGCGCGTGTGTGTGTGCGTGTACGTGTGTTGTGTGTGTGTGTGTGTTGTGTGTGTGCGTGTGTGTGTGTGTCGTGTGTGTGTGTGTGTGTGTGTGTGTGTGTGTGTGTGTGTGTGTGCGTGTACGTGTGTTGTGTGTGTGTGTGTTGTGTTGTGTGTGTGCGTGTGTGTGTGTGTCGTGTGTGTGTGTGTGTGTGTGTGTGTGTGTGTGTGTGTGTGTATGTGCATGTGTGTGTGTTTGTGTGTGTGTGTGTGTGTGTGTTGTGTGTGTGCGTGTGTGTGTGTGTCGTGTGTGTGTGTGTGTGTGTGTGTGTGTGTGTGTGTGTGTGTGTGTGTGCGTGTACGTGTGTTGTGTGTGTGTGTGTTGTGTTGTGTGTGTGCGTGTGTGTGTGTGTCGTGTGTGTGTGTGTGTGTGTGTGTGTGTGTGTGTGTGTGTATGTGCATGTGTGTGTGTTTGTGTGTGTGTGTGTGTGTGTGTGTTGTGTGTGTGCGTGTGTGTGTGTGTCGTGTGTGTGTGTGTGTGTGTGTGTGTGTATGTGTGTGTGTGTGTGTATGTGCATGTGTGTGTGTTTGTGTGTGTGTGTGTGTGTGTGTGTGTTGTGTGTGTGCGTGTGTGTGTGTTTCGTGTGTGTGTGTGTGTGTGTTGTGTGTGTGTGCATGTGTGTGTGTGCGTGCGTGCGTGTGTGTGTGTGTGTGTGTGTGTGCGTGTGTGTGTGTGTGTGTGTGTGTGTGTGTGTGTGTGTGTGTATGCGTGTGTGTGTGAGTATGTATGTGTGTGTGTGTGTATGTAATGTACTTCACATCCAAAGCAAAGAACAATGATCAGATGAAAATAAAATGTACAAAAATTCCAAATCATAAGACACTGTCGATACAGCACTGTCTTCCTGAGAGACAGGCAAACACAAGCACACCTCTACACAAGCACACCTCTCAGGGGGAAACCCTATTCATAAGACAGCAAATTCACATGTACAGACTTCACATTTTCTCGCAATAAATAGTGCCATGAAATGTAACCGATCAGTGATCCTGACAGAAAGAAGGATACATATCTCAGTTTGACTGAGATATGGACAGCACTCGAAGGTCTCTCAGTTTGACTGAGATATGGACAGCATTCGAAGGTCTCTCAGTTTGACTGAGCCATGGACAGCACTAGAAGGACTCTCAGTTTGACTGAGCCATGGACAGCACTAGAAGGACTCTCAGTTTGACTGAGACATGGACAGCACTAGAAGGACTCTCAGTTTGACTGAGATATGGACAGCACTAGAAGGACTCTCAGTTTGACTGAGCCATGGACAGCACTAGAAGGACTCTCAGTTTGACTGAGACATGGACAGCACTAGAAGGACTCTCAGTTTGACTGAGCCATGGACAGCACTAGAAGGACTCTCAGTTTGACTGAGACATGGACAGCACTAGAAGGACTCTCAGTTTGACTGAGCCATGGACAGCACTAGAAGGACTCTCAGTTTGACTGAGATATGGACAGCACTAGAAGGACTCTCAGTTTGACTGAGCCATGGACAGCACTAGAAGGACTCTCAGTTTGACTGAGACGTGGACAGCACTAGAAGGACTCTCAGTTTGACTGAGCCATGGACAGCACTAGAAGGACTCTCAGTTTGACTGAGACGTGGACAGCACTAGAAGGACTCTCAGTTTGACTGAGCCATGGACAGCACTAGAAGGACTCTCAGTTTGACTGAGACGTGGACAGCACTAGAAGGACTCTCAGTTTGACTGAGACATGGACAGCACTAGAAGGACTCTCAGTTTGACTGAGACGTGGACAGCACTAGAAGGACTCTCAGTTTGACTGAGACATGGACAGCACTAGAAGGACTCTCAGTTTGACTGAGCCATGGACAGCACTAGAAGGACTCTCAGTTTGACTGAGCCATGGACAGCACTAGAAGGACTCTCAGTTTGACTGAGCCATGGACAGCACTAGAAGGACTCTCAGTTTGACTGAGACATGGACAGCACTAGAACTTGGTTCTACTACTAACTGCGGCAGAGCCAACCAAGGTTCTAAAGTAGCTAATCTCATGACAATACTAAAATGGCTGACAAAATGAGTATTGGAGTATGGAGGACTCATGCATTCTGGCCACATGGACCTTCATCAGTCATGCACAAATCTTGGATCCATGGATGGATTGTGGATTTGTGTAGGCTGACAAAGGCACCTTCATGACTGAAAGTCCTTATGATTGATTGAAGATCTACCCATGATAGGTGATTGCTGAAATAAACCGTCCATCCATGCACTCCTCACTGCAGCTGAACGTAGCCATGAGCACTCCTCGCTGTTGCTGAACGTAGCCATGAGCACTCCTCGCTGTTGCTGAACGTAGCCATGAGCACTCCTCACTGCAGCTGAACATAGCCATGAGCACTCCTCACTGCAGCTGAACGTAGCCATGAGCACTCCTCGCTGTTGCTGAACGTAGCCATGAGCACTCCTCGCTGTTGCTGAACGTAGCCATGAGCACTCCTCGCTGTTGCTGAACATAGCCATGAGCACTCCTCACTGCAGCTGAACGTAGCCATGAGCACTCCTCACTGCAGCTGAACGTAGCCATGAGCACTCCTCGCTGTTGCTGAACATAGCCATGAGCACTCCTCGCTGTTGCTGAACGTAGCCATGAGCACTCCTCGCTGTTGCTGAACGTAGCCATGAGCACTCCTCGCTGTTGCTGAACATAGCAATGAGCACTCCTCGCTGTTGCTGAACGTAGCCATGAGCACTCCTCGCTGTTGCTGAACGTAGCCATGAGCACTCCTCGCTGTTGCTGAACGTAGCCATGAGCACTCCTCGCTGTTGCTGAACGTAGCCATGAGCACTCCTCGCTGTTGCTGAACGTAGCAATGAGCACTCCTCGCTGTTGCTGAACGTAGCAATGAGCACTCCTCGCTGTTGCTGAACGTAGCAATGAGCACTCCTCGCTGTTGCTGAACGTAGCAATGAGCCTCTGCAACACGCACAAGATAACCTCTCTAAACTGAACACCCTTGGGACTAAAGAAAGGTTCAGTTTAGAGAGGGTTCGGATTATTAAAGGTTCGGTTTAGAGAGGGTTTGGATTGTTAAAGGTTCAATTTAGAGAGGATTCGGATTATTAAAGGTTCAGTTTAGAGAGGATTCGGATTATTAAAGGTTCAGTTTAGAGAGGGTTCGGATTATTAAAGGTTCGGTTTAGAGAGGGTTTGGATTGTTAAAGGTTCAATTTAGAGAGGATTCGGATTATTAAAGGTTCAGTTTAGAGAGGATTCGGATTATTAAAGGTTCAGTTTAGAGAGGGTTCGGATTATTAAAGGTTCGGTTTAGAGAGGTTCACTGCACTCATCAATGGTGCTTTAAATTCGGGGATTTTACCAAAGTGTGGTTTTAGGTAGACAAATAAATCCACCACTCTACAAATTCCTCAAGTCAAAGAGCGAACGCTGCACAATCCTGCCTTCAACAAGGAAGGCTTCAATGCCATCAGGGAGTCATTATTAGAATTGCAAAGAATAAATAAACGGACAAACTGTTTGAAGTTTGTTCACAAGAAAACAATCCGTCTTCTTATTTGGCAACTAAATGTTTGTACTTGTCATTCTTGTCCACAAAGTGCTGGAGATAGGAGCAGGTGAGCTTGACCTTGATGGACTCTTTGGAGGCATGGTCCAAGGCAGCCTGAGGTGAGAACAGGAAGTAACAGCATCACAGGAAGTGGTGAGAACAGGAAGTGATAATATGACAGGAAATGGTGAGGACGGGAAGTGACATCATGGCAGGAAGTGGTGAGAACAGGAAATGACAGCATGACAGAGTAATGAAAAAGTGACAGTATGACAGGAAGTGATGATATGAGAAAGTGGTGAGAACAGGAAATGACAGCAGGACATGAAGTGGCAGAACAGGGTGCGGCAGGACGGGAAGAGGCAATAAGGACAAGGTGGTAGGACAGGAAGTGGCAGAGCAGGAAGTGGTGGTAGGACAGGAAGTTGCAGTAGGACAGGAAGTTGCAGTGTGAATTCAGTGCACAATACTTACACATACAGTGCCTACAACATACATTTACTCATACACACACGTACAGTACACACACACATACAGTACGCACTCACACACACACACACACACACACACACACACACACACACACACACACACACGCACACACGCACACATGCACACACACACATACACACACACACACACACATACACACACACTACACACAATACACACAATAGTCACTCCGTAATATGACAAGCTCCTAATCTGACATGAAAAAAGTGTTGGATTAGGAGGTTGTTGGATTATGAAGTGACTATTACCATACTTAAATATGGTGACTGTACCTCATGAGATGGTCAGATTAGCAAGAATGTTGGACTATAGAGGTGTTGGACTATAGAGGTGTTGGACTATAGAGGTGTCGGAATACAGAGGTTCTACTGAATACACTTAACAAGAAGTAATTAAGGTCAGTGTACCCTGGGATTCTTGTTACAACCAGTTTCCACTGAATAAGTTTCATACGATCGTCCATCGATCAAGGAGCAATGAGGTATCAATCAGGGAGTGACGAGGTATTGATCAAGGAGCAATGGGGTATGGATCGAGGAACAACGAGGTATGGATCGAGGAGCAATGAGGTATCAATCAGGGAGCGACGAGGTATTGATCGAGGAGCGACGAGGTATTGATCGAGGAGCAACGAGGTTTGGATCGAGGAGCAGTGAGATCTGGATCGAGGAGCAATGAGGTATTGATAGAGGAGCAATGAGGTAACGAACACTAATATTACAATTACATATATTACTAATATATATATATATATATATTATATATATACAATTGAGCTAATTACACCAATACATTATCATGATATCAAAATCATTGATAAGATTATCCAGGGGAAGAATTATGGAAAATTAACAATATTGAAATGTTGTCCAACCCTCCCATATACCCGACACAACACGCACAGTTCATCCATCCTAAATCGTCCACACTAGCCAGAAGTTGAAAAATAGTAATTCCAACTTATGACAACACAGTTGCCTTCATCAGGAGAGCAAACAAACACAGACAACACAAGTATACATAATGCCACAGCCTGCATGCAGGCTATTGTGGCCCCCTTATTGGGGTGAGCCACCCAACATCAGTGAGGGAGAGACCCACTGGATATGGGCCCAGCTGCCCCCACCATCCCTGATGGCCCCCTTGTGCAATCAGGAGTTGCCCATCTGTGAGGTTGCAAGCCCCACAAGATGGGGAGGGCTGGGCTGCAGCTGAAGAGCGGTGGCGTGTCCACCTAACTCACAGCAGCAGTGATTCCCAACCCTAAACTCGGTAATATCCAGGCTAATAGCATCTAGGGCACCAGCCAATGACCAGCACCCCACTAAGAGTCTGATAAAGAAATACCCAAGTCATATTTAATGTTTCCAGTGGTTGAGGCTGACAGGTATGATTTCACCTCTAAGCAGCTGAGTGTCACAGTTTTCATCCTTCTAAAAGCACCACCTGCTGGCAACAGAGTTAAGCTCTCACAAGAGACTACTAACTAGCCCCTCACACCAACTGGACAACAGCACACACAGCACACATAGTACATACAGTACATACAGTACACACACTACACACAGTACACACACTACACACAGTACACACACTACACATAGTACACACAGCACACACAGTACAGACAGTACATACAGTACACACAGTACACACACTACACACACTACACACACCACACACAGTACATACAATACAAGCACACAAAAAACACATAAACACAATACACAAACAAATAAACAACACAAGTAAATGTACACACAAAAAACAAACGGAACATATAACCATGTACAGTACTTGAGTACACAATGTACAAATACAA
>CAUJGJ010000315.1:214200-216700 GCA_963170055.1 Halisarca cf. caerulea | reverse complement strand
GAGTGCTGGATTAGAGAGTGCTGGATTAGAGAGTGCTGGATTAACAAATCTTACCATGCACTGTGCACATTTCTGCTGGCTGTATAGCAAGGATTCTGGATTATCAAAGAATGCACAATTCAATGATACAAAATGCAATGAGATCACAATCTTCCAATGATCTTAAATCAATCTCAATCGTGATAGAAATACATAAAATACAACTAAAATAAATAAAATCATACCGAGAACAATAAGGATATTGTCACAGATCACTCGTCTTCCATATTTGGTAATCAAGGCAGAGCCAGCACTGACCACACTTGTAAGGTCTCTCAGCTCACGATTGGCCAACGACAGCTTCAGTGACGACACCTCTGGGAGGGTGAGGGTGGGGAGAGAGGGTGAATTGGTGGGTAAGGAGAGGGTGAGTGGGTGGGTAAGGAGAGGGTGAGTGGGTGGGTAAGGAGAGAGGGTGAGTGGGTGGGTGAGGAGGTAGTGTGAGTGGGTGAGGAGAGAGGGTGAGTGGGTGGGTGAGGAGGGAGTGTGAATGGGTGGGGAGAGAGGGTGAGTGGGTGGGTAAGGAGAGAGGGTGAGTGGGTGGGTGAGGAGGGAGTGTGAGTGGGTGAGGAGAGAGGGTGAGTGGGTGGGTGGGTGAGGAGAGAGGGTGAGTGGGTGGGTGAGAGGAGGAATAGGGAGTATTAGGAGGGGAGAGGGTGAGGGTGAGGGGGGTGAGTGAGGAGGAAGGGTGAGGAAGGGTCCAGTGTGGATGAGAGAGATGGAAACAGGAGTGAAGGCCAGAAACACAAACACACATGAACACATGCACACACAACACCTACCCAAAACTTCATTCGTTTCTGAACTCCTCGCTACCTGTTCGTTTAGCATTTGACGTAATTCTTTCAAAGTGTCCGTGTTATTGGCAGTCCTCTGACGAATACTCTCTTCAGTTCGTCTGCAGAAGCAAACAAAACTCCTTCTTTAGTTGCAACATACCCAGTAAAGTCTACAGTAGCACACAGTGTGTACTGCACTGTGGTAGTGTACTGTGTGTACTGTGTGTACTGTACTGTGGTAGTATACTGTGTGTACTGCACTGTGGTAGTGTACTGTGTGTACTGTGTGTACTGCACTGTGTACCGTCGTAGAAGCCCCTCCTTGTTTCCTGCTAATAGATCCTCCCTCATTCTCTTCTCACTGGACTGTCGGTAGACCATGTTCGCTTGACGAACCACTCGTACCAGCTCCGCTAGCTGGGTGGAGTGGTACTCTGACATGTTCTGACACTTAATCTGTTCCTCTTCACTGGACACAGATGTAGAGAGTTTGTCAAAGAACTACAAGGAAATACACTATTGTCACTATAAGCACTACTGTCACTACAAGCACTATTGTCACTATAAGCACTATGGTCAATACAAGCACTATTGTCACTATAAGCACTATAGTCAATACAAGCACTATTGTCACTATAAGCACTATGGTCACTACAAGCACTATTGTCACTATAAGCACTATGGTCACTACAAGCACTATTGTCACTATAAGCACTATTGTCACTATAAGCACTCTTGTCACTACAAGCACTATTGTCCCCACTAGCACTACAGCCACCATTAGCACAGTACAGCGAACTTCTCTAATCCAACACTCAGTGGGACTTGAAAGAAGTGTCGTATTAGGAGGTTGTTGGATTACAGAGTGACTCTCAGCATACTTTACTGTGGTGACTGTACCTCATGAGGTGGTCGGATTAGAGAGGTGTCACTGAACCACTGTCATTGCTAGCACCACAGGCACCACTTGCACCACTGTCACTACTAGCACCACTGTCACTACTAGCACAACAGGCACCACTAGCACCACTGTCACTACTAGCACAACAGGCACCACAGGCACCACTGCTACAAAATGAACAAATTACATTCCCTAGTCATACTCCCGACAGATGCATAAAATTATCGTATTCCCAGGTCCTAAACAAAACTAGGACGAATTGGTTTGGAAATATGAGCAATTACGAACAATGGCACTGGTTTATGTCCAGGGTTTGTTGGCACACATGTCAATCAACAACAGTCAGTGCTAGATTAAACTACTCCGCTAAGTATCAGTGCAGATAGATCTATCTCTAGCTTGCATTGGTACATTTGCATTTCATCCTTGGTTACGCCATCTATGGTTACGCATACATATACTAGATCATTGTTTATGCATAGCTGTACTTGATCGTGGTAGGCAATGGGCAAAGCGAGCGATAGATCTAGACCATTCTGACTAAGACTTACCTGAATTTTTCCGCGCAAGTCGTCCAATTGTCTATTTATTCGACTATTCAGTTGTCCTACATCCTTCTCAGTTCCTACAGATTCCTTCAGCTCCTGTGACAAGTGTGCTATCGACAGCTCCACCTTCAAAGCCTCCTCATGTATCTTGTCTTGGTTGGCGGCCATTTTATAATATAACGAGTCACGTGCATGTCATCTGGTTTACTAGACCTCACAGCAGACCTAATTAG
>CAUJGJ010000315.1:194200-201700 GCA_963170055.1 Halisarca cf. caerulea | reverse complement strand
GTTCATTGCGCAATTCTGTCAAAATGGGGGTCACTTCTTCGACTCAAGTGACCGGTCTGCAAAGTAATCCGCTGTTGACTCGGTTAGTCGGAGAGGAGTCGATTGAAGGAGGTGACGAATATTGGCAAAAGCTGTTGACATTTTCGTTTTCCTATCCGTATGGAAGGTAAGCGGCAAGACAGGCGAGAAATTCTTAGTGAATGCGCGAGTGCCAGTAGTGGTACCGTGGAATGTTGTGGAGTATGTGTGTCGTTCAATGAGACTTAAATCCATTATTTCGGCCACCAGTGGCAGGATTGTATGAACAGATGGGGGATACACGTGTGTTATGCTTAATACGATGGATTGGCTCCGCCGGTCCATGGCGTGCGGGTACAATGCCTACTCGACATGTACCCGGGCCGCGCCTAGTCTGGCGTTGCCGACCCGATTCTCGCTCGGCCTTTCTCGGGGACTGACGAGTCCCCGAGAAAGGCCGAGCGAGAATCGGGTCGGCAACGCCAGACTAGGCCGCGCCATGGTGGATATTCTAAGCGTGAGAATCTAGCTATCAAGTCCACCAATAGTAAGCCACAAATTGTGTAAAATGAGTGGGGGGGGGGGGGGGGGATATCAGAACAGGGAAAATCCCCGGTTTCCCACTTTGCTCAAGGTTATTATGTATAATGTGTGTGTGTGTGTGTGTGTGTGTGTGTGTGTGTGTGTGTGTGTGTGTGTGTGTGTGTGTGTGTGTACGTGTACATGTGTGTGTGTGTGTATACAAAATGTCATTGTTAGATTGATGTCTATTTATCTGGACAAATTACACACGTCAATTTGTTGGCAAAATAATTGCAACATTTCGCCTTCTTGGGCTTCTTCAGGCAATGCTTACAAAACTATAACAACAATTGTAGTTTTGTAAGCATTGCCTGAGGAAGCCCAAGAGGGCGAAATGTTGCAAGTATTTGCCAACAACTGACGTGTGTAATTCGTCCAGATAAATACACATCAATTTATTAATTCTCAGCATGTCAACTAACTTTTGTCAACATATAATGTCATTGTGTGTGATTTCCAATCCTCTCTACCTTAGGCCAGAAGGCAAGGCCTTTGAAGCACACATTCAGGCAATATGTCAAACATTTGGTGAGTATTTGTTGGATACTTGTAATATTTAGCACTTGGGTGTGTTGCTACGGCAATGTGAACTACTCTACACCATCCTGCTTAGTCACTAACAGTAGGAAAAGTGGAAATATGAGAAGATTAGTTCAAGCGTGTGTCGAACACATTGAAGGACTGTCAACAGAAGCTAACTGGCATAGGTGAGTGAATAGAATACATGCATACATGTGTGTGTTGTGTGTGTGTGTGTGTGTGTTTGTGTGTGTTTGTGTGTGTGTGTGTGTGTGTGTGTGTGCGCGCGCATGTGTGTGCGCGTGTGTGTGTGTTTGTGTGTGTTTGTGTGTGTGTGTGTGTGTGTGTGTGTGTGTGTGTATGTGTGTGTGTGTGTGTGTGTGTGTGTGTGTGTGTGTGTGATTAGTGGTTAGAGGAGGAAGAGTGACCAGAATTTGAGTCCAATAGGATTTACCTTTCTAGCTGTCTAGGCAAGCAAACTTGCTTGTTTTCTAGGTTCTTTTATAGTTTATAGCCTAGTGACTAGTTTGGCTAAGTTTGGTTCCAATCCTATTGCTACTTCTCAAGTTATTGCGCAGTTAGTCTTTTGTCACACCTGAAATGGACAATCAGTGTTGTTGTTTCTGTAACAAATCGTACAAAAGTCTTGGAAACCACTACAAGGGTTGTCCAGAAAGGAATGGAGCAGATTACCACCACTTATTGGCTAAGAGTACTCTGGCCAACAAGTCCAGGGCCAAAACAAAGAAGCAGCCCTGTCCAAAGTGTGGGAAGTGGTTCATCCGGCTTGAAACTCACCTCAGACGAAATGCTTCATGTAAGGTTGTACCTATCCCAGAAAATCTTAGCAATACAACAGCAGTTAACATTCATCCTACCCCTGCACCATCCTCAGTCCCACCTCCTACCAATGCCAACCCCAACCCTAGGGCATGCTACTCCCCACCACCACCTACCCTCCTTCCTCGGGCTAAGCTTCCCTCCACCCCTGAACAGTGGACTGAGTTGGACCACTTCATACAGGTAAACATCACTTCTGTTGTGCTTCTTCAAGGAGATGCCAATGTCATGCACCAAGTCATCACCCATGGCTTGTACTCATTCCTGGTTTCCAGGTTTGGGACAATGTCTGGGAGTAAACACAATCAACACCTCCGACGTGATAATTGGTCAGCAGCCAAGAGGAAGACAATGGATGTTGTGATTGAGGAGAAGAGGCAGGCCAAGAAGGAGTTGCGCTGTTTGAGGCAGAATGGAACATCACCTTCAGAAGTGAAATTGCTGGCAGAGAGGTTTCACCATCTTGTTCGCCAGCACAGTAAACTAGCAAAGGAAGCAAGACAGTTCTCTGCCAAGGCCTCTGCTAAACGGATGAGAAGGCAATGCCATCGTGACATACACAAGTTTTCCTGTCATGTCCTGGATGATGACAAGGCCACAGCCACCAAGCCTTCCTTCAGCAAGCAATGTGCTGAGGAGTACTTCTCCAGAGTGTACTCAGCCACTCCCAGAACATTCAACCACCCTGAGTGGATGCCTGCATGCCCATCTCCTTCCATCCCCATGTGCACCACTCCTTTCACCGACGAGGAGATTGGCAGTGTCATCTCTCGGCTGAAGTCCTCATCTGCACCCAGCCCTGTGGACCAAATACCATACACCATCTTCAAGAAGTGTCCTTCTCTCCTGCCTGCTCTGGTGCACATGTACAACTGCTGCTGGGCTACCCAAACTGTTCCTTTAGCATGGAAAGTTGGTATAGTGCACCTTCTGGGTAAGAAGAAGGCACCAGATGATCCCTCCAACCCTTCCAACTTCCGTCCCATTGCTCTCACATCCTGTGTGAGCAAGGTTTTCACCAGCCTAGTGAAGAGAAGATGGTTGGCATACATGGTTGACAATGGCTTCCTCAACACTGCCACCCAGAAAGCCTTTGTCGAGGGTGTTCCCGGCTGCTCTGAACATCACCTGAAGATGTTGTCCATCATTCGGGAGGCTCAAAGAAGGCGGAAGTCTCTCTGTGTCTGCTGGATTGATCTGGCGAATGCATTCGGTAGTGTGCACCATGACTTGATTACCTTTTCGTTGGCACACTACCATGCTCCTCCTAAGATGATCCAACTTGTGTCCAACCTCTACAGTGGGCTGTCAGCTGTAGTCTCTACAGACGCATGGACCACCAACCCCATCCACCTTCAGCTGGGAGTCTACCAGGGTGACCCTCTGTCAGTCATCATCTTCAACACCGTGATGAACACCCTGGTGGACTCCATCACTCAGCGCTGCTCTCACCTTGGCTACAGCCTCAACTCCACCTCCTACAAAGTCAACCTTCTGCAGTATGCTGATGACACCTCACTCATCGGCGATGGACCTGCCTCTTGCCAGCAGCTACTTAGAGTCACGGAGTCTTGGCTATCATGGTCTGGGATGCGGGCCAATGTCCCCAAATGTGTGAGTGTTGCCATCAAAGCCTCCACAGGGAAGGCCTACGACCCCAACCTCCAGCTGAGCAACGAGTGCATACCATACCTTGGCAACTCCACCTTCCACTTTCTTGGTGCACCGGTGGCTATCCATTCCACAGGGACTGAGACCAGGGATCACCTCATAGCCAGGTTGTCATCCATGCTGCAGAAGGTTGACGAAGTGCCCATCACCCGTCAGCAGAGACTGAAGGTATTCAAGGTTGCCATCTGTCCGAGGCTAACATGGGACCTCTCTATCTCTGACCTTCCTATCTCGTGGCTGGAAAACCATCTCCAACCAGTGGCCACTAGATACCTCAAGAGATGGAGTGGGCTAGCCAGGTCAGCAGATCCCAACAGGCTCTTCTTGCCGAAAGTCAATGGTGGACTTGAGCTCCCTCACTTAGTCACCACTTACAAGAAGATTCACGCTGCCAAAGCTGGGTCTTATATGTACTCTGGTGACTCTGTTGTGAGAGCCATTGCCACAGAGAACACCCTCCATGAATCCCAGCTCCACCGCTCCCGCTTCCATCCTCACCATGAGGTTGTGGAGGTGATGCAAGATGATCCTGGAGCATCTAAGAAACATGTCATCTCGCAGGTCAAAGCCAAGGTCAATGCCATGGATACAGCAGCCAGGCTTGCCCACACCAGTAGCCTTCAAGTTCAGGGACTAACTGTGCGGGAATTTTCAGGACATGTGGCCCAGAACTGGTCCAAGGCCATCTCAAGCCTCTCAGAGTGGCACTTCAAGTTTGCCCTGAACTCAGTAACGGACACTCTTCCACACAACGCCAACCTTTTTAAGTGGAAGAAGCTGTCCTCATCGAAGTGTCAACTCTGTGGGGAGCACCAGTCTCTGGCCCATGTTCTGAATGCTTGCCAGAAGGCTCTTTCTCTGCGTCGCTACAGTGCAAGACACGATGACGTCCTACAAGTTATCACGGATTTTGCCAGCCGACTCCTTCCAGAAGGGATGCACATCACTGCAGACCTGCCCGGAATGCACTACAGCTTTCCTCAGGACATCACCACCACTGACCTTCGACCTGACATCATCATCTGGGACAGTCAAGTCATCTACCTTGTGGAATTGACTGTCCCTTTTGAAACCAACATAGATGATGCGGTTGCGAGGAAGGTCCACCGGTACCAAGATCTCCGTGATGCTTGTGCACTCTCACGATCGTCCTCCATCATTACATTAGAGGTTGGCTCGAGGGGCTTCCTCTACTTGAAGGGGTTTCAAAAGTTGTATCGACTGTTGCGGGCCAAACAGAGAGACATTCAAAACTTCGAACTTGATGTAGTTAGGCATGTCATTGTGTCGTCCTACAATATTTGGTGTAAGCGCAATTGGTGTGCCTAACTGTTTTCCCGCACCACCTGTAGCCTGGACATGTTTTATTGTTTTTTTTTCTTACCATACTCCACTGTCTTTCTTTTCATGCCTCATAACTATTTTGCATATGGGTCACTTAACCATACTGTGCATGTTTGTCTACAGAACATTTTGGCAGTGTTAAGTGTACCTATCATTTCACCTGTAACTATAGTTTAGGATACATATATTATTTTTCTTCTCTTGTATGCATGTCTACCAGTCTTTAGTACTGGTCTTGTCTAATAATGATTGGTGAAGTGTGAAAAAAAAAAAAAAAGTGTGTGTGTCCTAACTCTACAGTACAATCAGTTGTTTTTTGTTGTTTTCAGCAATGTGTACACATGGAGATGCTGCAACTCGTTACTGCTGGTGAGGATCATTGTAAAGTACATGATGGAGCGACATTCAGATGAGGAGATTGTGGAACTAGTGGACACGCCCACAACCACTAATAATAGGGATCCTCCTCCCACTTCACCAGTTACAGAGGAGTCCAAGACTCTATCAGTGAAGGACTCAGCAAGTGAGTGGATTGCACACACACACACACACACACACACACACACACACACACACACACACACACACACGCACGCACGCACACACACACACAACACACACAAACACACACATTCATTTCCTTCTGTCGTAGGTGTTCCACTGTTAACAGGGAAACTGGTGTCAAGTTTACTACAGTTAATTCAATCTCTACCTTTAAGGTGAATTTAGCAAGTTATACATGCGTACACACATACATGTGTACATGCATACATGCCTACATGTGTACATGCATACATGCCTACATGTGTACATGCATACATGCGTACATGCCTACATGCCTACATGCAGTGCTGCATTCAGAATTTCTACAAGGGAGGGGGTTGGAATAGACTTTGATGAGCTGGGGGAGGGGGGGGGGGAGACTGCAGCCAACTAGGTGGCAACCATAACAGTTGTAGCAGGAAATGTATGCTATCAAAAGGCCTATATGTTGATGTGGTGGGAAGTGCATTCTCTCTCATCCAGGTGATATTTTGTCCCTCCTCCTTCATCCAACTGATCTCTGGCTGCCCCTCCCTCCATCCAGCTGATCTCTTGCTGCCCCTCCCTCCATCCAGCTGATCTATTACTGCCCCTCCCTCCATCCAGCTGATCTATTACTGCCCCTCCCTCCATCCAGCTGATCTATTACTGCCCCTCCCTCCATCCAGCTGATCTATTACTGCCCCTCCCTCCATCCAGCTGATCTCCTGCTGCCTCCCCTCCCTCCATCCAGCTGATCTATTACTGCCCCTCCCTCCATCCACCTGAACTCTTCCCCCCCTCCATCCACCTGAACTCTTCCCCCCCCCCCCCCCCCCCCATCCACCTGATCTCCTGCTGCCTCCCCCCCCCCCTCCATCCACCTGAACTCTTCCCCCCCTCCATCCACCTGAACTCTTCCCCCCCCCCCATCCACCTGATCTCCTGCTGCCTCCCCCCCCCCCCCCCCCTCCATCCACCTGATCTCCTGCTGCCTCTCCACCTGATCTCCTGCTGCCTCTCCACCTGATCTCCTGCTGCCTCTCCACCTGATCTCCTGCTGCCTCTCCACCTGATCTCTTGCTGCCTCCCCCCCCCCCCCTTGATATATCCTTCTCACCCATGGACTTCCCAGTTTGCTATGGTTATCCCCCTAGTCCATTGATACATAATTTTGCCATATCCATCCCACACCTCCCCACATCCACCCCACACCACCCACACCTCCCCACACCTCCACACACCTCCCCACACCTCCACACACCACCTCACACCTCCCCACACCTCTTCACACCTTCCCATATTTTCCCACATCCGCCCTACCCATCCAAATGTGGTGCTTTCGGGACATACACATTTTGTAGGCACCATATATACTAACACTGCACTCACACACACTCACACTGCACTCCTACACACTCACACTGCACTCACACACACTCACACTGCACTCACACTGCACTCGCACTGCACTCACACTGCACTCGCACTGCACTCGCACTGCACTCACACACACTCACACTGCACTCGCACTGCACTCGCACTGCACTCACACTGCACTCACACTGTACTCGTTTACAGTAAGCCCTTACCGTGGACTCCCTTACATGTGTGATTGACGTGTGTTGATTTATTGACTGTTCTTCCTTAGTACATACACCTATGACGTCCATCTTGAAGCCACTTATATGCTGCTGGTGCTGATGTCACGGCAACTGTTTCTATCGCGACCAACGTCACAAGGGATATTTCTTTCACACCTAATGACCACACCCCCCAAGCACGCCAACGTGGTCGTCAATCGACTCCTCACCCACTTCATCACAAGACCGGAAGCCCCGCCCACCAACTACCGTGGTCAAACAGGTGGTATATTCTCATCATTAACAAGTATGTAACCATGGTAACAGTAGATTGTTAATGATGAAATATTTTTGGATTGTATTCAAAATATTGAGCATTTATTGATTGCTGAGTAAAGCAATTTAGCTAGAATTATTAAAT
>CAUJGJ010000315.1:150000-194000 GCA_963170055.1 Halisarca cf. caerulea | reverse complement strand
CTCATGTTGGAATCAGGTTCTGTGATCTTCAGAGTTAGGAAACAGGCATACTAAATATTCCATTTCAGTTTTAGTTGTTGCTATAAGCAAGTGTAAAGTGGTTGGGTCGCTCCTATCTCTTCTGTGTTTAGGTGGTCTTTGGAGCCTTGTTCCTGGAACAGGTCAACGAAGCATCGGGTCACCACTAGCTGACCAATCAGAGCTGTTGTTGGTTGTCTTGGTAACACACTCGCTGTGTGGTCCGAAGATTAAGAATCCATTTCGTCAAGCTGTCTTCACCTTCACAGAAGAGAGAGGTTTGATTGTTTATGCATGCGTGTATGTGTTTGTGTGTTTGTGTGTGTGTGTGTGTGTGTGTATGTGTGTGTGTGTTGCATAAGTACATGCATGTGCACCTTGTTACATGACTTGAACATGTAAACTCACATGTGTACTACCTGTGCTAATACTTTGACATCCATGCATGTGCATACACGTACACATGCATGCACACATGTGCACACACACACACACACACACACACACACACACACACACACACACACACACACACACACACACACACACACACTGTAGATACATCGGAAATTTCTGCTCAGAAGACATTTGGAGTGAATATGGAGCAACTGTACTTTGCTATTTGCAAGTTAGTAAATTACTGGTCATTTGACTATCACATGACTATCACATGATTCACATGGATATCAGAACACCTGTCACATACCCTGCTCTTGTCCTCTTACGTGAACTGTTATAATAATAATAATATTTTCTTCTTTTAACTGGGTGAGCCATTAGCCCGAGGCTACTATTAAGGCCCCCAGTATCCCACACACTCACCCACACACACACACACACACACACACAATCAAATGAAATCAAATTATCAATTAATTTTTTGGTGGCTGCAGTAGGTCATCTTCTCATCAGTTCCCATGTTGGTGGCAGGGGGGTGCAGGGAAAAAAGCGCCAAATGCACATATCTTGGGTGGTACACCATGTGTTCACAGCTTAACTTCTAGTACACAACCTACTGAGCCACCAGCACCCCCCAACCAACTGTTGCATGGCCTTCCACAGTACTATCAAATGTCACATGTCTATCACATGATCTGTCACATGGCCCTTATGCCATGACTGGTCACATGTCACACGACTGTCATTTGACCTTTCCAGGCACATGTCCTCAGAGCAGACTGGACTGTTGTTATACTTCCTTCTCCATGGCAACAAGAATGTTGCATCATTTATATTCTCTCGCTCGGACATCGACGCTCTGCTCCTCCCCCTGGTGGAGCAGTTGCATGTTCACAAAGTTGGAGAGGACAGTTCACACCACCTCTACATGCTCCTCATAGTCTTGCTCATACTCACTCAGGATGAGGTGTTCAACAAGTCTGTACATGAGATTGTGAGTTGACTGATGTGTAAGTGTGTGAGTGTGCGCACGCACGTGTGTGTGTGTGTGTGTGTGTGTGTGTCTATATATATGTGTGTATGTGTGTGTGTGTGTGTGTGTGTGTGTGTGTGTGTGTGTGTGTGTGTGTGTGCGTGTGTGTGTGTGTGTGTGTATGTGTGTGTGTGTGTATGTCTATATGTATGTGTGTTTGTATGTGTACTTGCATGCGCATGTGTGTGTGTGTGTGTGTATGTGTGTGATCATGTGTGTATGTCAATTTGTGCCCATTAGTTGTACATATTTTCTTCTTCCCACACCTCCCCGTTTGTCTTGTCCCGCTAGACCATACCCAAAGTCCCTTGGTACAAGGAACGGAAGCTGTCCAACATCACTTTGGGAGGTTTACTGATGGTTGTTGTCATTCAGACACTGCAGGTCAACATATCCTCGCTAAGAGTGAGTCTATGTCTCGTAAAACACACACCATTTATGTACGAACATATCTGATTTGTGTATGTGTGTATTGTGTGCATGTGTGTATTGTGTGCATGTGTTGTGTAGTGTGCATGTATGTTTTATGTACAGTACATGTGCATGTGTGCTTGGTGCATGGAGCATGCGATGTGCCCATGTGCACTGAGATCTCACTTATCCACACCTCTTATATCCAGCTTCCTCACCTTCTGCAGTAGCCTTAATTGGAACAAATCTGCTATAATCCTACTGTACACTATACTACTGCTCCCTCAGTTATCCCGTTCCCTCACTTTATCCTCAATTTCATCCAGAACAGATGTGTGCGGATAAGTGAGGTCTGACTGTATGGGGAGTGGGTGTGGATAAGTGAGGTCTGACTGTATATTTGTATTGTGTGTACGTGTTTGTGGGATGTTTACTTTTTGCGGTAAACATATTTAAGGTATGTTATGTGATGCTGTGTGTGTTGTGTTGTAGTGTTTATGTTGTTATTGCATTTATCTTGCTAACATTTTCACACACACACACACACACACACACACACACACACACACACACACACACACACACACACACACACACACACACACACACACACATACACACACACACACACACACACACACACACATACACACACACACACACACACACACACACATACACACACACACACACACACACACACACACACACACACACACACACACACACACACACACACAGGATAAGTATCTCCACACCAACTGTCTGGCAGCATTGGCTAACATGTCCTCTCACTTCAACAACCTCCAACTCTACCCTTCGGAGCGGCTGGTGGGGTGAGTACTGTGTGTGGAGGAGCGGCTGGTGGGGTGAGTACTGTGTGTGGAGGAGTGGCTGGTGGGGTGAGTACTGTGTGTGGAGGAGCGGCTGGTGGGGTGATCACTGTGTGTGGGGAGTGGCTGGTGGGGTGAGTACTGTGTGTGGAGGAGCGGCTGGTGGGGTGAGTACTGTGTGTGGAGGAGCGGCTGGTGGGGTGAGTACTGTGTGTGGAGGAGCGGCTGGTGGGGTGAGTACTGTGTGTGGAGGAGGGGCTGGTGGAGTGAGTACTGTGCGTGTAAGATGTTGTTTCACCAGTGAAAGAAGCTTTCTCCTATCGTAAGACAACCTTCAGCCTTGTGTACCTAACCAACCTGACCAGTGCTGTGTTTCTAAACAGCTTAGGGAAAAGTACTTCAGTTATGTATGTATGGGTTAACTGGGGAGGGAGGGGTCCTTGGGTTGAGAGGATTGACAAAACACCAGGTCGGGGGAATCCTCCAGCCCACCATGCAGCCATGATGACCACCTATTGTGCTTAGCTTCTAAATTTGAGTATGTGCTTTGCTAGTACAAGCACACACTCCTGGATAGCACACACTCCTGGATAGTACACACTCCTGGATAGTACACACTCCTGGACAGTACACACTCCTGGATAGTACACACTCCTGGATAGTACACACTTCTGGATAGCACACACTCCTGGATAATACACACTCCTGGATAGTACACACACCTGGATAGTACACACTCCTGGTTGGTACACACCCCTGGTTAACACACACTCCTGGATAGTATACTTTCTTATTTTCTGTGGATCAAGGAATCTTTTGCACCAGACGCCTACTGTTTGTGATGGTTTGCCTTTTGTTTTAGATTGTTCAAGTTGTTGTCAAAGAAGCACCACAAGATTGTGAGTAGAATGAAAGGTTTAGCACCAGCTTCTCCTAGGTCACCAGGACCACCAGGGAATGTCCCTGATCATGTAGGTACACCATTACAACACACCCCACACCACCAGCACATCTCACACCACCAGCACATCTCACACCACCAGCACACTCCACACCACCAGCACACCTCACACCAACAGCACACCCTACACCACCAGCACATTCCACACCCACCAGCGCACCCCACACCCACCAGCACACCCCACACCCACCAGCGCACCCCACACCCACCAGCACACCTCACACACCCCATCCATCCTATTTCTCTGTTTCCTAGGCAACTGATCTTGCAATAGTTGAGGAAGTAATGAGAATGATTCTGGAAATAGTCAACTCAGCCCTTTCTCACAACCTGGGGGGAAACCCCCATCTTGTTTACTCACTTTTGTATCAACACGATATGTTTACGGAATTCCGTCTCCATCCAGCCTTCTCAGACATCATCTCTAACATTGAAATGGTTTGTTTTGTTGCTAACAACTGAATATTGTGTGTGTGTGTGTTTGTGTGTGTGTGTTTGTGTGTGTGTGTTTGTGTGTGTGTGTGTGTTTGTGTGTGTGTATATGTGTGTGTTTGTGTGCATGTGTTTATGTGTGTGTGTGTTTGTATACATGTGTGTGTGTGTTTGTGTGTGTTTGTGTTTTTTTGTGTGTGTGTTTGTATGTGTGTGTTTGTGTGTGTGTGTTTGTGTGTGTGTGTGTTTGTGTACATGTGTGTGTGTGTGTGTATGTGTGTACATACGTATATTAGTTACCACACCTTGTAGAGTGTAGTATGTGTGGTAGGTAGTGTCCAAGGACGAGATCAGTTCAACTAGTTTGCCCTGGCTATCTGGTAGCTAGTTTATCCCTAAGAAGACAAAACTTCACCAAGAACCTGGTCCAATATAACCAGGCCGTGTGTGGACAGGTCCTGTGTGGACAGGTCCTGTACAGATGGACTCCTGTACAGGTGGACTCATGTACAGGTGGACTCCTGTACAGATGGACTCCTGTACAGATGGACTCCTGTACAGATGGACTCCTGTACAGGTGGACTCCTGTACAGATGCTGCATGTACTGTACATGTTGTGTGTGTTGTGCTTTAAGACGGTGTCACATTCTTCAGTTCATTCCTTTCAACCTCTTCAGGTGGTAGCCTTCTTCAATGGCAAGATTGACCAACTTGAGCAGAAACCTCTCTCAAGTGCAGAAGTCATGGATGTCGTCAGTCAGGCATCCAAAACCTGGTCTAAGACACGTCTGAGAGTGAGTCACAGTTCTCCATACACTGCACCCTCTATACAGCAGCCACGTCTATGCCCCAGCCACCTGTCTACAGCAGCCACCTCTATACCCCAGCCACCTGGCTACAGCAGCCACCTGTCTACAGCAGCCACCTCTATACCCCAGCCACCTGGCTACAGCAGCTACCTCTATGCAGCAGCTATTAGTGGGTTCCAAGGGGGGTGGCTTCTGTAACCAGGTCCCACTGGTTGTTGTGTGCCTACAAGTGGGGGCAAAGTGGCTGGCTTTACTGTTAGAGGCACCATCCTGAGTTGGCACACACACACTTGTTATTAGTAAGACTAAAGTTAAGAAGATTTGCATTTAGACCAGTTACAGACAGAGCATGCTGGAGAGGCTGTGGATGGTTTGTGCTCTTCTCTAGTGTTCCACAATAAAACGGTACATTTTCATGTTCCTAACCTTTTCACCGAACAGAGAAAGGCATAGTTCCTGTATTTATGCGATTATATGTTCAGTGAACCCTCTGTAATCCGACACTTCACTAATCCGGCACCTCACTAATCCGACACCTCACTAATCCATCATTCTCTCTAATCCAGCATTCTCTCTAATCTAACCATTGTATATTTGATTGTGCCAAGAGTCACTCTGTAATTTGACAGTTTTCCAAGCCCAATTGAGTGTTGGATTATCCAGGTTCACTGCAGTGCCCTCAAGTCCGTAGCTCCTAGTCTGAGCACTTTTGAAAGGGCTGTAGAACCATTGTGGCCCGTGACCGCCACTTTTCCCTAGCAAACAGACAAGAGTAGTGTACATGTTTTGCCATCAAGTACCATCAAGGGCAAACTGAATGAGTGCTTATTATCAGATATGTTTACTGTTGCTTCCAGTACTGCACTTGAGTTAAGGAGGCACTTACTGTCCAGGAGTATGGGCTATAACCCAGGGTGGTCACCAGAGAAAAAATGAAAGAGGGTGGCATTAGTGTAAGCCAGTAGTAGGCTAGTGCACAGCTGCCATATGATGGTTTCACTTCCACGTATATTATTTGGTATCTTGCAATGGGGGAAATCCGTTCTCAAAGTATATGATATGCACAGTGTCAGTTTTACCTAATCTATCGACTCAAAGTACCTGAACAGAGAAGGAATGACTCTAGTACACAAAGAAAAAATGGTTTAAGCCAAAATTTAAGGAGGGTAGCCCGCCCTGCTTAAAAGGGCTGGCGAGAACACTGTAATATTATGTTTGTAGCAGGTGTGTGTGTGTGTGTGTGTGTGTGTGTGTGTGTGTGTGTGTGTGTGTGTGTGTGTGTGTGTGACCTCTCTTGTTTCTCTCTCTCTTTCTTCAAGCAATTCCCAGAGCTGAAATTCCGCTATGTTGAAGAAGACCAACCTGATGAGTTCTTCATTCCCTACGTTTGGAGCCTTGTGTACTGCCATGCAGGGCTACACTGGGAGGGAAGCCTGGTCAAACTGCAGCACTTTCAGGACACATCAAGTGAACAACAACAACAGCAACAACAACAACAACAACAACAGCAACAGAAGCAACAGGTGGAACAGCAATCACAAAAGTAGACCGAGTTGAAAGACAGCTGTAGTCAAAATTGAGCACGTTGTGAAAGTCTGACAAATTATTTTTCATCATGACTGTACCATTTTTGAATGAAGCACTATAATCTGCACGTGATCATGTGAACTCAAATGCGCGCGTATAATATATGCCAGCCTGCAGGGAGTGCACGCGTGCAGTACATGCATGGGTACGTTATGCCGCAAGCGAGAACTTCTGCAAGACGTGTGTGCATGCAAATTATTGCATAGTGTAGATTTAGATCACGTGATATCTGTGCACATGTCGAAAATGGCGCTCGTCCATGTCCGCGTCCTGTAAATTGTTCGATTTGTCAATGAATTGACCAGCAGTTGTAGTAGACAAGCAATATCGCAGTCTGAGCTCCTCCAAAGGTTTGTAAGTTGTCGAGGAATATCGTGTCAACTCGTCAATACGTTTCCTTGACGTAATTCGCACACACCTTGGATAGACCCCGGCCCTTGGACCTTGTAGGACCCCTTGGACCTTGTAGGGCCCCTTGGACCTTGTAGGACCCCTTGGACCTTGTAGGACCCCTTGGACCTTGTAGGACCCCTTGGACCTTGTAGGGCCCCTTGGACCTTGTAGGACCCCTTGGACCTTGTAGGACCCCTTGGACCTTGTAGGACCCCTTGGACCTTGTAGGGCCCCTTGGACCTTGTAGGACCCCTTGGACCTTGTAGGGCCCCTTGGACCTTGTAGGACCCCTTGGACCTTGTAGGGCCCCTTGGACCTTGTAGGACCCCTTGGACCTTGTAGGGCCCCTTGGACCTTGTAGGACCCCTTGGACCTTGTAGGGCCCCTTGGACCTTGTAGGGCCCCTTGGACCTTGTAGGACCAAGAAGACCAGAATAATCTGATTGGGTATTTCCTACTGAAAAGTAAATTTATCCATCTATCCATCTAGACCACAGGCACAGACACTCCATTTGTGTATTCAAATGGCCTCACAAATCATACACCTTGATTTGTCATCCTCTTATCAAATATATTATCAAAATATATGTTTTTGGAGTTATGGTCATTAGAAATAGACACACTAATACTACGCACCGTGCACGTGGAGTTGCTATCCTCACAAGTTGTTCTTTCTCGCCTGTTCTGTAGACTAACAAATCTGCTGTTGGGGGTGGAGTATGGTGGAAGTGGTGGGGCATCCAGAAGATCTTCCAGATTGTCTCCAGGGAGACACGAGTGAACTTGCCAAGTCTATCAAGACATTAGAAGAGAAATGGAAACTTGTTCCCGCCTTTTTGAAGACGAAGGGTCTTGTTAAGCAGCACATAGATTCGTACAACTACTTCATTAATGTTGAAATAAAGAATATTGTGAAAGCGAATGAGAAGATCACCAGTGATGCTGATCCGTCCTTCTACCTTAAGTACCTCAGCGTGAACGTCGGTACTCCAAACGTTGAGGAATCGTTTAACGTGCACAGGTCAGTTACCCCTCAGGAGTGCCGCCTCCGGGACCTCAACTACTCGGCTCCCATCACTGTCGATGTGGAGTACACCAGAGGGAACCAGCGAGTCATCCGTAAGGATCTCCCCATCGGTAGAATGCCCATCATGCTGCAGAGCTCAAACTGCGTGCTGACGGGGAAGTCCCCAGCTGAGCTAGCCAGCTTGAAAGAGTGTCCATTTGACCCCGGTGGGTACTTTATCGTCCGTGGGACAGAAAAGGTGATCCTCATTCAGGAGCAGCTGTCAAAGAACCGCATGATGGTTGAGTCTGACCGTAAGGGTAATGTTAGTTGCCAGGTAACAAGCTCCACCCACGAGAGAAAAACCAAAACCCATGTTGTCAATAAGGGAGCCAAATTCTACCTGAAGCACAATTCACTCAGTGAGGATATCCCTGTCTTTGCTGTGTTCAAGGCAATGGGCGTGACCAGTGACCAGGAGATCATTCAAATGATAGGTAGTAGCCAAGAAGTGATTGGTGTTCTGGTACCCTCCATCCAGGAATGCTCAGAGAAGAAGCTTCACAGCCAGATGCAGTGTCTGGAGTACATTGGATCACGGACGAAGCAGTCACGTGCATTTGGACAGCGAGCAAAGCCCGCTACTGAGGCGGCCAGGGAAGCACTTGCAACTGTAGTTCTCTCACATGTTCCGGTTCACAATTTAAATTTCACAATGAAAAGTGTGTACTTGGCACTGATGATTCGCAGAGTGATAGACACACAGTTTGAACCTACTCTGATAGACGACCGTGATTACTATGGCAACAAGCGGTTAGAATTGGCAGGACAGCTGGTGGGGCTGCTCTTTGAGGATTTGTTCAAAAGGTTCAATTTTGAGCTAAAGAAGATTGCAGACCTGACGATCCCAAAGCAGCGTGCTGCTCAATTCGACATTGTTCGACACATGAGACAAGACCAGATCAGCAATGGACTGGCCATTGCCATTTCCACTGGTAACTGGTCACTGAAGAGGTTCAAGATGGAGAGGGGAGGAGTTACGCAGGTGGGTGGGTGGAGTGATGTTGTGTGAGTGGGTGGGGTTACACAGGGGTTAGGAGGGTGAGTCTCACATGTGGGTGGGTGGGTGAAGTTACACAGGTGGGTGGGTGGGTGGAGTGATGTAGTGTGAGTGGGTGGGGTTACACAGAGGTTAGGAGGGTGGGTGGAGTGGGTGGGGTTACACAGAGGTTAGGAGGGTGGGTGGGTGGATCACTGGGGTCACTTTCTGCTATTTTAATGATGTAATCATGTTGATCTCCTTCCGTTCTTCAGGTGCTGTCCCGTTTGTCCTTCATCTCAGCTCTGGGGATGATGACAAGGATCAACAGTCAGTTTGAGAAGACCCGTAAGGTCAGCGGTCCACGCTCCCTCCAGCCTTCGCAGTGGGGGATGGTCTGCCCATCAGACACCCCCGAGGGAGAGGCATGTGGTCTTGTGAAGAATCTTGCTCTCATGACCCACATCACCACGGACTCCAACGAGGCCTCACTGTCACGCCTGGCCTACAACATGGGTGTAGAAGACCTCCACTTCCTCTCTGGTGAAGAGCTGCAGTCTCCACTCACTAGAATTGTCTTTCTTAATGGAAATGTTCTCGGAGTGATTGTAGATCACAGCAAACTGGTCAACACCTTTCGTCTGCTCAGGAGAGTGGGACGGATCAATGCCTTTGTCTCAATCAGTATCAATGAACGGCAAAGGAGTGTGGTCATATCCTCTGATGGAGGGCGTGTCTGTCGGCCGTACATCATCGTGGAGAAGGGTGTGTCTAAGGTAACATCGGAGCACATGGACCACCTAGCCAACAAGATTTGGTCATTTGATGACTTCCTGAAGAATGGTCTTGTGGAGTTTCTTGACGTGAATGAGGAGAATGATTGCAGCATTGCACTTTACGACTCGGAGATCACTCCCTCTTCAACCCACCTGGAGATTGCACCATTCACGCTCCTGGGTGTATGTGCCGGTCTGGTACCCTACCCCCACCACAACCAGTCCCCGCGCAACACATATCAGTGTGCTATGGGGAAACAGGCCATGGGGTGCATCGGCTACAACCAGCAGAACAGGATAGACACACTTCTCTACTCCCTCGCCTACCCTCAGGTACCACTGGTCAGGACGAAGACAATCAATCTGATCAACTTCGATAAGCTCCCAGCTGGGCAGAATGCCACCGTGGCTGTGATGTCGTATTCTGGGTTCGACATCGAGGATGCTATCGTGATCAACAAGGCGTCACTTGACCGTGGGTTCGGGCGGTGCCTCGTGTACCGCAAGTCAGTGTGCGCTTTGAAGAGGTATGCCAACCAGTCCTTTGACAGGATCATGGGTCCCAATCTGGATAAACAAACTCTGAAACCGATATGGAAACATGAAGTGCTGGATGTAGATGGGATTGTTGCCCCAGGGTCTCGGATCAACAATAAACAGACACTTGTAAACAAGTCAACACCTATTGTCACCCAAAGTCTTGACCAGCCTGATGGGGGCGGGTACCGGGACACTCCCAACACCTTCAAGGGACCGACAGATGCCTATGCTGAGAAAGTGATGGTGACTTCGAACACTGATGATAGCATGTTGATCAAAGTCCTACTGCGTAGCACACGGCGCCCGGAGCTTGGGGATAAATTTAGCAGTCGTCACGGTCAGAAGGGTGTGTGTGGTCTCATTGTCAACCAGGAAGACATGCCTTTCAACGACCTGGGTATGTGTCCGGATATCATCATGAATCCTCACGGCTTTCCGTCACGAATGACAGTTGGTAAGCTGATGGAACTCCTGGCTGGTAAGGCTGGTGTGCTTGACGGTCGCTTCCATGAAGGCACGGCCTTTGGAGGGTCAAAAGTGGAGAATGTAAGTGAAGATCTTGTCCGACACGGTTTCAACTACCTTGGGAAGGATTTCATCACCTCGGGCATCACTGGTGAGCCGCTGCAAGCTTATGTGTTCTTTGGCCCCGTCTACTACCAGAAGCTGAAGCATATGGTGTTGGACAAGATGCATGCGAGGTCGAGGGGCCCTCGTGCAGTCCTCACCCGCCAACCAACCGAGGGTCGCTCACGGGAGGGAGGACTCCGACTGGGAGAGATGGAGAGAGATTGTCTCATCGGGTATGGTGCCAGCATGTTGCTAATGGAGAGGCTAATGATCAGCAGTGATCAGTTTGAGGTGGACGTCTGTGGCAAATGTGGACTGCTGGGCTACTCTGGATGGTGTGTGTGTGTGTGTGTGTGTGTGTGTGTGTGTGTGTGTGTGTGTGTGTGTGTGTGTGTGGTGTGGGTGGGTGGGTGGGTGTGCGTGTGGGTGTGCCCATGTGTGTGTGTGTGTGTCCACCCATCACGCTCCTGAATTTTCATCATCTCAGGTGTCACAGCTGCCGCAGCTCTGGTCAGGTGTCCTCCATCAAAATCCCGTATGCTTGCAAACTGCTCTTTCAGGAGCTCCAGTCAATGAACATTGTTCCTAGGATTTCACTGACAAAAAGCATTGACTAGAGTACATGGTCCAGTGTATACAAGCTGGATCACGTGGTGTGCATGTGATTGAACTCGGATTGATTTATTGATTTGAATTGTGTGCAATGGGATGTTCTGTTGTTTACAGGGTCATACCAGTCTAGTAGTCTGATACCCAGACCCTCCCGGCGGTTGCCATTTTATTCTACCCGACAAATGACAGCGGAGGAGTGATGGTCTTGGTATGAGAGTTGGACTACCAGTGCAGCTGCTAGACCCTACTTTCCCCTTCGCGCAGGCAAGGAAAAGTACTTCCCTCGCCCACGCGAAGGGTAAAAGTAGGGGCGAGCAGAATGCATGACATTGCAATGAAGGTGTGTGTGGAGAATTGGTTGTTTCTTCTGAACGATTTTGGACGTCTTCCAAGCACACTAGGAAGGAAGAAAGGAAGAATTGGGTGGGGCTTAGGTAACTAATGAAGGTTATTGTCATGATAAATTTTTGCTTTATCCATAGATACAGTATCTATGGATAAAGTAAAAATATACGTATCATGCGTGTGTGTGTTTATCCTTCGCTCATTAGAATAAAATGGCGGTCGGCGTAAGGTCTTTTTCGAGACTAGTGCGCGCTAATGCAATGTAATGGATCGATGATAATTCGTTTACGACCCTAGCACGATCTGATGTCTGCATGGTGAGTGTCGTAGTGTGCTGAGAACAAAGGCCGCAGCAGTTGTCAGGGGTCCATTGTCCCTTTAGCCAGTATTCCGCCGCGACTACAGCCACTGAATCGAACTAATCCGATTGCGTGCTTATGTATCAACATTTTATGTGAGCTAATGCATGTGATTGTCTGTATCAGGCAGTGTGCATGTGTGCCTATTTCAATTATATTTATTTCATTCCTAACTAATCCAATTATATGCTAGTAAATTATTATAACTGTTAATAATTTAATATGCAACATGTGAAACACATGGATGCACGTGACCCTTTTTAGTCTCGTACAGACCCAATCTCACAAGCAAGAGCAGGTCTGGCTATGTGAGACTAGACCTGTATGTGAAATATATGATTTCATGAATATTAAGTAGTCTCATACTGGGGCTGAGGCTAATATGCCGGCATAGTTTCCAGAATAATAGGTTTTGAAATTTAGGGAGCATAATTCTGGAATAAATGAATAGCATATGGAGATTACTGATTAATCAGATGATCCCTTGCCCTTAGCTCCCAGCACAGTGGTACTAGCATGCAGTTTCCCATTGAGTTTGACACACTAACATTAAGATATTCCACATGAAATATACTGGTGTCTTGCAACTTCATGATTGTAATCACAAGTTCACAATTTTAACTGGAAATTATAAACACTAACAGTAACTGTTGCAGTACCTTTCATGACTGGCCTATATTTCTAGTAAGCTGACGGAACATGCATGCACCAAGTGCCTTGTGGTATGATGTTGGGGGTATTTCGTTGTATGTTGCAGTCAGAGATATGAATTAGGTTATTTAACTATAGAGATTCCAGTGCGAAGATGATACAAGGCTCACAATGTCATGATGCATGCAAGGAGTGAAGGACACTAGCTAAGGTTAATTTTAGCTGTTTGGAAGGGTTTGGACAACAATGGTCGAATTCCAGCAAAGAGGGAACACATCAGGGAGAAATGTCATCACTTCAAACAACGCACTACGTTTTCAAGGCATGCGGCTATTAGTCCGCGGGATTCGCAGACACACGGCACGGCGACCAGTATGTGAAATTTATACGAGTTCATACGACTATGTGCTAATACCTATAACATCCAAGTTTGCTCCGTTGAGGGTATATCCGAACGCCAGCTTGGCGAACGTTGTTAGTGTGAATTGTTCAGGTATCTTTTTAAATTTTATAGTGTCTTCTCGACTCCTTTGTCCTAAGGGGTAGCTGCATGGAGATACGAGAACAACCGCTCGTTTCAAGTATGGGCTACGCACGGCCTAATATGGTGTTGTTTGTCCTAGCGTGCGCGTTGTCGTTCGTCGGTAGCGCTGTTGGACAACTGGACGGCGTGGGTAAGTGTGTGCAGAATCTGAATCTTTGAACGCTTTATCGAATGTTTAGCTTCAATCTTCCCTCTGCAGTAAAAGTGAAGTGGAGTGCCAGCGATTACTCGGTTGTAGAAGACGCTGGAGAACTGAGTGTCTCGCTTAGCGCCACTGGTTTGGCCGGTCTCAACTGCTCAGGAACTGTAGTTGTAACCATCGGTCTAGCCCCCATTCCCTTTTCTGCTACGCCTTTCGACATAGCAACCGGTGAGTTGGGACTACGAGCCCGCGGTGGTGGTTTCAAATTGGTTTTGGATGTTTATTCCTTTAATGTATTGTTGTCAGGTGGAAGCGGTGGAGACTTCGTTTTGGATGTGGAGACCTTCTCAAACTCACCAGTTGAAGTGACCTTCCTTCCTGGAGGAGAAGTATCGACAGCACATACTATCGAACTAGTCGGGGACAATGCGTACGAAGGAGAAGAGTCCTTCTATTTGGATATCATGAACATTTCAACTCCAGATTCTTGTGTTAGTAAAATCAAGATCAGTTCTCAGTTCAGAGTGCAAGTGCAGCTTGTGGACAATGATGGTCAGCTTCATTTTTTCAGTGTGTGTGCGTGTGTGTGTGTGTGTGTGTGTGTGTGTGTGTGTGTGTGTGTGTGTGTGTGTGTGTGTGTGTGTGTGTGTGTGTGGATGTGTGTGTGTGTGTGTGTGTGTGTGTGTGTGTGTGTGTGTGTGTGTGTGTGTGTGTGTCTAACCCTAGCCTATAGGGCCTAGGCGAGAAAACAGTCAAAAATATTCACATACAGTCTTGTATCTCAAGCAGTATGTGAAATTGTGAACACTTTCTGCTTTTTCTTCTTTTTCAGTGTTGGTCTGGAAATTATTTGGAAATTAAGTCTAAGAAATAAAATTAAAATTTGACTTACTACTTAACTCTTTATTTATTAAATTAAATTTGCATGCCCAACATTTGAACTTCCTATTTCCTTTTTATTGCTTTTAATGTTTCTGGGTAGTAGTAGAAGTAGCCCCACAGGCTAAAGGCTTCCCACTTGGTAAGATAAGGATACTTGATTGTACCTGACACTTGATCTGTCTATCCTATGAGTCTAACATGCAACACTGCAGTGTATTGGGTTATCTAGATTTTTGATTGATTGTTTATTCTATCTGGCACCTGTCCATCTGCCCATCAGTATTTTTTCTATCTACAGTCAGACCTCACTTATCCGCACACGTCCATTTTGAATGAATTTGCGGATAAAGTGAGGGAACTGGATAAGTAAGGGTGCGGCATTGTACACACGTTTTTGCAAGTCTCACCACTATTTTTAACATGCAAATGTACTGTACCCATGGAACTTCAAATCAAAGTATTAAAGCAACAAACAAAAACAATCACAAGTATACAGTACTACATGTGTTACACCAATACTATAAATAAAACAAAACATGCAGTCACAGTTCTCAGTGGTCTGGTCAATAATAAGAATAATATGATAAAAATCTTGCCCTATTTAGAAAAGAAGTCAAAAATACTTGTTTGCTTTGCACCAACCAATTTTTCGTGTTGAGAAATTGCAAGTGCTTCTGAATCTTCCACGCTTTGGTTCTTCGGCGTTCGGGTACGGCATACCTTGCTGTCATCTTCTACTTTCAACCATTCACTTCGAGCACGCCAAACATCACCAATGGTGGAACGACCAACCTTAAAACCCCAGTCCTTCTCAAAGTGTGCTTGGATTCCGTCGTACGTAGCCTTCGGGCATGCTTGGTTGTAAAAACAGATTTTCTTTTTCTTACGTACTGGCATTTGAGGAGTTCCTTGGATGTTTCAAGGGCCAACTAGAGGCCATCCCATGCTGACACAACTTGAAAGAAACAGAAAGACTACACAAAGTTTCACTCCAGGTGTAAACCAACGGATAAAAGAGGGAAAATTATACTGACTAGTATCCAACAGTATACAGAAAACATGGCCGGATGCGGATAGCGAGGTTTCCGGTTAATCGAGGTTAAAATGTATTGTGCACATTCGTTTTGGGAGGAAATGATGCGGATGGTGAGGGAACCGGTTATATGAGGTGCGGATAAGTGAGGTCTCACTGTATATTATAATTATACCTAATATATATACATATATTTGCTATTGATCAATCCATCCATTCATTCTATGCATCAACAGATTCACTTCTCTCCTCCCTCCTCCACCCCTCCCCCTCCCCCTTTTACTCCTCCACCCCTTCCCGCCTTCTCCCCCTCCTCCTCCTCCCTTTACTCCCTCCCGCCCTTCCTGCCTTCTCCTTCTCCTCCCTCCTCCCTTTCCTCCTTCTCAGAGTCCTCCCTCCTCCCTCCTCCACCCCTCCCCCTCCCCCCTTTTACTTCTCCACCCCTTCCCGCCTTTTCCCCCTCCTCCTCCTCCCTTTACTCCCTCCACCCCTTCCTGCCTTCTCCTTCTCCTCCCTCCTCCCTTTCCTCCTTCTCAGAGTCCTCCCTCCTCCCTCCTCCCCTCCCCCTCCTCCCTCCTACATCCTCCCCTTTCCCCAACCTTATCACAACCTTCACTCATCACTCACTCTGCCCCCTCTTCCCCTCCAGTAATCAATGTCAACTTTACACAGAGGCAGATCAATGTCTGTGAAGGAGAGAAGGCTGTCATAGTGGCTGGATTGTATGGGAGCCCCTTCCAAGAAGTACTTGAAATTGGTATAATCTGCTTTAAACCGCGATCAGGTGGTCGTCTTAACCCAGGTGTGTGTGTGTGTGTGTGTGTGTGTGTGTGTGTGTGTGTGTGTGTGTGTCTGTGTGTGTGTGTGTGTGTGTGTGTGTGTGTGTGTTAGTGTGTGTGTGCTCATATCACAAATACACCAATATTATTAATGACACTAAATTCTGTGCTTCCCCTCATGCAAGTCTTGTTTCACTTGTAAGAAGCACCTGTTGGATGGTAAGCACTGAATTAGCAGTGGATACCACACACTTGTTAAACCAACCACAAATGTACAGTACACACAAGCGCCCACTGCCTAGATATGATCTTACTAGTGTATGTCCTTCTTCACAGCTACGGCAAGGGAAGATTATACACTAGGCAAGGATGCTGCACTTGTGTTTGACACTGTCACTGTCCAACCACCTGTGTCGTCAAATGAAGTAATGATAAAGATCAAAGATGATGATATTGCTGAGGAGACGGAATCTTTCATCTGTGCTCTGAGGCTGACAGTGAACCCCTCGGACCCTCTACAAGCCATAGAACCGGACACTGTGACCATATCCATCAAAGACAAAAACGGTAAGTAGCACTCATTACATCCTATATCTTGAAGACCACCTGTTTACAGTGACCACTGCAGGCTGCTCCATGGGCCACCTGTCTATAGAGACCACTGTAGGCTGGTCCAAGGACCACCTGTCTATAGAGACCACTGCAGGCTGCTCCATGGGCCACCTGTCTATAGAGACCACTGCAGGCTGCTCCATGGGCCACCTGTCTATAGTGACCACTGCAGGCTGGTCCAAAGACCACCTCAATGATACTTACACACCTCTGTACAAAGACCACCTGTCTACAGTGACTTCCACTACTCCTAGTCCCTTGGGTGGTGTTAGTATACATAAATACAGCTTACACTGTAGCAGTTTCTGTAGCTGCTCATTTAGTATGTGGTGGATTTTATGTATGCTGGTCTTGCCTCAATCTTCCCTCTGCAGTAGAAGTGAGGTGGAGTGCAAGCGAGTACTCGGTGCTGGAAGATGCTGGAGACCTGAGTGTCTCGCTTAGCGCCACTAGTTTGGCTGATCTCAACTGCGGAGGACCTGTAGTTGTAACCATCGGTCTAGCTCCCATTCCCTTTTCTGCTATGCCTTTTGACATATCAAACGGTGAGTTGGGACTACGAGCCCGCGGTGGTGGTTTGGTTTTGGATGTTTATTCCTTTAATGTATTGTTGCCAGGTGGAAGCGATGGAGACTTCGTTTTGGATGTGGAGACCTTCTCAAACTCACCAGTTCAAGTGACCTTCCTTCCTGGAGAAGAAGTCTCGACAGCACATACTATCGATCTAGTCGGGGACAATGTGTACGAAGGAGAAGAATCCTTCTATTTGGATATCATGAACATTTCAGCTCCAGCTTCTTGTGTTAGTAAAATCAAGATCAGTTCCCAGTCCAGAGTGCAAGTGCTGCTTGTGGACAATGATGGTCAGCCCCCCCCCCCCCCCTTCTCTGTCTATCCTATGTATCTATCTATCAATCCATCTGACCGTCCAACTGCCACACTGAACATGATAGAGTAATCCAGATTTTTTTGATTAATTATTCTATCTGGCACATACCTGTCTGTCCATCAGTCCTTTTTCTCTATCCCTTATTGGTCTTTGATATAGGTCAATCCATCTATCATTCTATGCATCATCAGATTCATTCCTTTCTATACCCCTTCTCCCCTCCCTCCCTCCCCACATAATCACAACCTTCACTCATCACTCACCCCACCCCTCTTCCCCTCTAGTAATCAATGTCAACTTTACGCAGAGGCAGATCAAGGTTGACGAAGACGAAGGGAAGGCTGTCATAAAGGGTAGATTGTATGGGAGCCCCTTCCAAGAAGTACTTGAAATTGGTATAATCTGCTTTGAACCACGATCGGGTGGTCGTCTTAACCCAGGTGTGTGTGTGTGTGTGTGTGTGTGTGTGTGTGTGTGTGTGTGTGTGTGTGTATGTGTGTATGTGTGTGTGTGTGTGTGTGTATGTGTGTGTGTGTGTGTGTGTGTGTGTGTGTGTGTGTGTGTGTGTGTATGTGTGAGTGTGTGTGTGTGTGTGTGTCTGTGTGTGTGTGTGTGTGTGCTTGTGCATGCATATGTGCATGTGGGTCATGGGAAATATTGGCTAATGGCTATTATTTCCCATGACCCACATGCACATATGCATGCAATTCTGTGTTGCCCCTCAAGTCTTGTTTCACTTGTGAAAAGTACCCATTGCACGTTGGGTATTGGCAGTGTATACTGCATTATCATGTAGTACAGTAGTACTACATATGTAGGGATGGCGCCAAAACAAAATGGCCGTCTGTACATTAGGGCCTAACGTATTTGCACCAAAACTCACTTCTGGTACGTTTTGGAACTCTTTCAATTGAAACAACCACAATTGCAGGCTGTATGTAGGGTTCACAAAAGGGGTTACATCATAAATACTCACTACTAGTCTGGCGTAGCTCAGACCCAAATTTGCTTTGCCTCAGTTTGGTCTGAGCTACTCCAGACTAACTCTCTACACTCTCGTGCAATGTAGCATGATGCAATCATTGCACCCTGTTGCATCATCTACTTATGCATCCGAGAACCTCAGTGTTATTATAGAACTGTGATTTGGTTGCCCCAAGTCAGTTGAGGAAACACTTTTTTCAGTTCAATGTCTGAACAAAAGGGGGGTTTGATCAAACCCCCTTGAATCCCCCCCCCCCCTGTGTACAGGCCTGAATTGTACAATACACACAAGCACCCACTGCCTTTATTACCGAGCGGTTTAGCGAGGTTAACTGTTTCCGTCGCATAGGGGAGTCTGATTGAGACACCCACGCACTTAATCGTATATTTTGGCCAATATGTCGTTCCTTTGTGCGCAAGTTGCAAGTCGGCAATAAAGTTAAGTATCAGCAAAGTGGCAATAACAGAAGTGGGCAAAGGTGTTCTATGTGATAAGGTATACTTTACGCGCATTTCCCAACTGCATATTAAACAAAACGCGCCCAAAGTCACTTACGTTTCGGTCCCTGACAGTCCCATCTTGAGCGATAGGATAACTTTAACAATCTTTATCATTTTTACAAAATAATCTCTAAATCTTCTATGCGGCGATTTTCAAGTTTCTTCCGCTAAACAGTAGGATTCACAACTTTGTTGTTCGGGTGATCGAATTGAGTAGCCATTGTGTCAGCCATTGTGTCGGACATCTTAAGGGGCACCTTTTTTGCGACTGCGCATGCGCAAGGACACGTGTAGATTAATATGGGGCTCTCTCCAAGAGTGCTCTGTTTACTTTCTTTGTTGTTTAGGCGAAGTTTTTAGGACGACTTCTTTTTCTGGTAACTTTGTTCGGGGGCAAGCTATAAAAATGACCAAATAAAGGAATTACGCGCTGCTAGCAAGCTTTCCAATAAACTGGCGGGCTCATTTTGCTTGGAGCCGAACATCATGTTCTATCTATGGTTTTCGTAAGAAGTGCTTTTAGCAAAAACAAATATGAAATGTGAAGTGTCATAACAAGGTATTGATTGACAAATTACAGTTCGATATTGTTCATGTGTTGTCCACTTTGCTGTTGTGTTTCACTTCTAACATCATTACTGTGACCGGCATGGAACACTAAGTTGCCTCATTTGACTAACTACTGCTTATGTGCACCACTTTGCACCATCATGTAATAAAATTATATATATTTGATTGATACCATATGCAATGTGTGGTTATATCTGATCGAATGTAACGGGCCGGGACACTTCACATTTCATTCAACATTCTGATACATCCAGCTTATTTTCACTGGTATTGCTGGTATGCCGTGTTCTATGATTATACATGCAATACAGCAAAAAAAACATTTACTGTAATTGAGTACACAATGTAATCACCTTGACGAAGTCTATCAACGAACTTGAAGTTTGTCAAAATCTATAAGTCGATCTGAGCATAGATACTCTATACATCTATGGTCTGAGGGATGTACGTAGTACATTTATGGAACATGCATGGGTTATGTCATATAATGTGACATCTGTGGATATAGTGAATGAGTATATTATATGTACATCTGCATATAGTTAGATTCTGATTTTGACTGAATTATACCAGGTGAAATGTGTCTGAAGACAGCCGTTTGCAGAACCATGGATTTCATTGCAATCAAACAAATCAAATGTAACCCAAAATTTGAACCTATGTCATACACAGCCAGGCCTGTAGCCAGGGGGGAGGGGGGGGTTGTTGGGTTCGGACGACCCCCCCCCCCCCCCCCCCCCCTTAAGAATCACCAAACAATAGAAAGTAAGTCCTAAAGGGTTCTAAAGGAGTATGTAGCCTTGTTTAGACCCACGCGGCATATATTCCCTTTGTTTTGTTGCTCTATCATCACTAAACGCTACCCAGAATGATACCTGATCACAATTGGCCTCCATTTTGTGATAATGTCATTTACCATCACAGTGACATTTTGTACTATGTACAGTGCCTCCAACCTGCTTGATTTCCCATCAGTGTAAATAGCATGTAATATCCGTATTTTTCAAGGTACATCCGTGAGACTTTATATTACAATATATATCACCTATGAATATGCTCACAATGTTGCTCAAATATTATAACTAGAAAGAAAAAAAAGAACTGGCCACTTTTTGGATTAGTATAATTGAAAGTAGCTTAAACAAAGGATGTATTAGGCTAAGCATCTCCCTTAGAACTTGGGGAATATGATGCTGCGGCGTCCAACTTCATTTTAATCACTTTTATACAAACGGAAGGCTCACTTCGAATCGGACATTTTGCATTTCTTCTGAACACAGGCTTTTTACTGAAGTTACTAAAAGGTTAGACAGGCTCAAAAACTGAATTTATGCCAATTTCGTCCTCAAATTGAGATAAATCTACACTATTGGAAGTTGTTTCACTCTTAGAGGTAGCCATTTTCTTTCCCATAAGGGTACTTATCAATTCCGTGAATATCCAATCAGTATCCGTGATCCGTTTTCCCAAGCCCATTTCCGGGAAAACACGGATGAATCCGGGAGGTTGGAGGCACTGTATGTATTCTGTAACTCGTTTGCTCTGTGGATAATTTTGAGGGTATTTTGCATAGGGGATCAACGTATAGTATGTGTGTGTGTGTGTGAGTGTGTGTGTGTGTGTGTGTGTATGTGTGTGTGCGTGTGTGCGTGCGTACGTGCACGCATGCATGTGAAGGGGGATTGAGGAAATCGGAAATGTAACCCCCCTCTGGAAAATCCTGCCTACAGGCCTGACAGCAGCCTGTGTACTGTACTCCAACCACATGAATAGTAGTATTATACTTCGAATCCACAAAATGTACTTCTAAATCATCAAACACAATATCGTGCATGCAGATTTGCTCCACATCACAGAAACAAATTTCATGCATGAGCAGCAAGTTAAATGTGTGATGTATGTTAAGTTCATGGATTTAAAAGATTCTAAAAAGAATTTTTGAAAAACGGACTGCATGCATAATATGAATAGAACCAAAATTAATGATAATACCAAAAAATTAATGTAGGCAACTTTGTTTTTGTCACTCATGCAGTTGTGTGGTGGTACATTAATATTGAAATTAATCCAGCTCCACTATTGTCCAGATAAATTGACAATAATATTATAGTTTGAGGAAGCAAAATTATTACTTCTAGGACTGTGGACTGCATGTGACTTGGTATCTCAGGTTCTGCAGATTACATGCAGTGATACATGTCACATTGCTCAGTGTTAGTGTCAATTTGAATGTTCAAGCAGGCCAAATTGAACCAAGCAATTGTAATTCAATTGAATCGACATGTACAAAATGAAAAGCGACCATTTATTTTGCAAATTTAACACACCAGAAGAAATAACAGATTGTGCAATCACTGATGCATGACTCAACCAAATTGAATGTCAAATATCACAAATTAACAAACGTTACACAGATGTACAGTCTTGTCTCAAACTATACAAGGACTGATAGCCTACACACTGTGCGTCTTACAATTATGCAAGTGAGTAAACAAGACTGCTAACTTTGCATCTGGCCATTGTAATACTATTATACTCAATCTAGCATTACAACTCAAAGCAAGAGCACACATCATGCAGTTTCGAAATAATAAGGTAGAGGGCCCTAATTCCGAACAGTTGTTAATTCCGAACAGGGTATCTCCTAGCCGACACAGAAAGATCTAAGTTTTATTCTTTTACAGCTGTTATGTCCTGTATTAGTGCTAAGAAATGCTAGGCTAAAATTCCCCCAAGTTTCGTTCCTGGGCTCAGGAAGAGCGGTGTTCGGAATTAACAACTGTTCGAAATTAGCGACCTCTACCTTAAGCAGCAGTCAAAATGGAATCGAGTACAATTCAATTTCTATTTTAAAATTTAATTTAGTTTTAGCAATCGCGAGGTTCTGAACTTTGTTCACAACTAGTATAATCTTACTAGTGTCACAGTGTGTACCCTTCTTCACAGCTTCAGTAGGGAAAGATTTTGTGTCACGAGAAGGCAAACAACTCCTGTTTGACACTGTCACTGTCCAACCACCTGTGTCGTCAAGTGAATTCAAGATAAGGATCATAGATGATGATATTGCTGAGGAGACGGAATCTTTCATCTGTGCTCTGAGGCTGACAGTGAACCCCTCGGACCCTCTACAAGCTATAGAACCGGACACTGTGACCATATCCATCTGTGACGATGACCGTAAGTAGCAGCAAAAGGTTGCTAATAGCAGATGAAATCCTCACGCGATCTTTCACCAGTGTGCTATTAGGCCTTTTTGGGGAATACTACCCTTCATCAGTAGTACTAGGTGACATCCTCTGACTGCCAGGACCCAACTGAAAAGCTGAGGATAGGCTGTACTGAGGACCTATGAAAATCGCTTAATATTTGATCTGCTGAAAATAGCTAGTCACAGGGGTAGAAAAATGACAAAATTTGGAATTGCCATAACTGGGTAACTTCCTTAGTGGACCGTTCCAAAGTTTGACAACTTAGAGGTCTGTTACTGCTTGGCCATTAAGATACAAAGGAACTCAAACACTTCAGCCACGAATGTGTGACAGCTCAAGAAAACTTTTAATAATCCTGATTATGAAGGACAGCAATAGTTACAGAAAGTGGGTGGCTAGTAGCAGATCAAATCCTGGATTGAAAACTTGAAGGCCTTATAGCACACTGGTGAAAGATGGCGTGAGGATTTGATCTGCTATTAGCAAGCTTTCATGTAACTATTGCTGTTCTTCATAACCGGGACTATAGAAGTTTTGTTGAGTCACCACACACCAGGGCTGGGGCGAGCACTACGGCCACTACGGCCATGGCCGGACTTACTTTTGAATAAGACTCAAAAGAAAATAGTATATTATTGAATATCCTTTATTTCTAGAGCCAAACGTTCAGAATTTCAACCAGAACATTCCTGAGGCTACAGTTTGTTTATTAGTGCCACACATGCTCGTGTGAGCTAAAATGGCGTCGTTGGATTATTGTTGTTGCCTCGTTCACTTTCTAAAGAAGCTTAGATGGCACCTTCACAATTGTCTTCCTTGCCCTCATCTAATTGTAAATTTTGAGCGCTTTGGTGATCAAGTTACACTAATGATAAAAACTGTGATGGACACTGGCCTGAGTAAGATAATATTGCTTCCCCCAGCCCTGCACACATGCGGCTGAAGTGCTTTATAGTTCCTTTGTATTTTAGCAGCCAAGCTGCGACGGACCTCTAATTTTTTGCACTTAAAAACGGTCCACTACAGGCGATTATCCAGTTATGGCAATTCCAAGTTTTGTAACCATAAGGAGCACACGGTACATCCTGAATCTTGAAGACCACCTGTCTATAGTGACCACTGTAGGCTGGTCCATGGACCACCTGTCTATAGTGACCACTGTAGGCTGGTCCAAGGACCACCTGTCTATAGTGACCACTGCAGGCTGGTCCATGGACCACCTGTCTATAGTGACCACTGTAGGCTGGTCCAAGGACCACCTGTCTATAGTGACCACTGTAGGCTGGTCCAAGGACCACCTGTCTATAGTGACCACTGTAGGCTGCTCCATGGACCACCTGTCTATAGAGACCACTGTAGGCTGGTCCAAGGACCACCTGTCTATAGTTTGATTTGATTTGATTTGATTTGATTTGATTGGTCTTATTTAAACTGGGACACCCACTTAGCCCAATGGCTACTTTTCAGGGGGCCCAGTAATTGGTTACAAACAAACAAACAAACTAACATACTATATACATAATTGTTATTGTTACTGTCAAATGTTAAATCATGCAATGTTAATCTTGTTTGGTGGCTGTTGTGGGCCTTCCTCTCTCTTCTTCTCTTGGTGGTGGCAGGGGGGTGCAGAGAAAAATGCCAAAGAAACACCATCACTGGGAATGGACCTTAGTCCATCCCATAACTCAGCTCTTGGAGTGGCAGCAGCAGCCCACTAAGCCACCAGCACCCCCCATATATAGTGACCACTGTAGGCTGGTCCATGGACCACCTGTCTATAGAGACCACTGTAGGCTGGTCCATGGACCACCTGTCTATAGTGACCACTGTAGGCTGGTCCATGGACCACCTGTCTATAGAGACCACTGTAGGCTGGTCCATGGACCACCTGTCTATAGAGACCACTGTAGGCTGGTCCATGGGCCACCTGTCTATAGTGACCACTGTAGGCTGCTCCAAGGACCACCTGTCTATAGAGACCACTGCAGGCTGGTCCATGGACCACCTGTCTATAGAGACCACTGCAGGCTGGTCCAAAGACCACCTCAATGATACTTACACACCTCTGTACAAAGACCACCTGTCTACCGTACTTCCACTACTCCTAGTCCATTGGGTGGTGTTAGTATACATATACAGCTTACACTGTAGAGGTTTCTGTAGCTGATCATTTAGTACCTTTTACCTTTGCCTTTGTGTGTGTGTGTGTGTGTGTGTGTGTGTGTGTGTGTGTGTGTGTGTGTGTGTGTGTGTGCATGTGTGTTGTCCTCTATCTCCTTCTAAAAGCTCTATCCTGTCTCCTATAGAGCTGTCCATTTCCTGGGTGAAGCCTCTGTACTTTGTATCAGAGTCAGACAGACTTGCTCTGGTCAGTCTCAATGCCAGTAACCAGTTCACTCTCAACTTCACAGTTAGTGGACAACCAGAGGAGGTGGACAACGGGGAAGACCACATTGTGCTGAACGGAACAAGATACTCTCTGGCCAGAAGGACTGGTGTGTGTGTGTATGTGTGTGTGTGTGTGTGTGTGTGTGTGTGTGTGTGTGTGTGTGTGTGTGTGTGTGTGTGTGTGTGCGTGCGTGCGTGCGTGTACATGTTTGCATACATGTGCAAGTCTAAGTGATAGAGATGCAGTGACATTCCTTACAAGCCCTCCAGTATGCTCCCCGTGACCAATAAGCCCTCCAGTATGCACCCCGTGACCAATAAGCCCTCCAGTATGCTCCCCGTGACCAATAAGCCCTCCAGTATGCACCCCCTGACCAATAAGCCCTCCAGTATGCACCCCGTGACCAATAAGCCCTCCAGTATGCACCCCCCAACCAATAAGCCCTCCTGTATTCCCAATTGCCAGTGAATGTTTTGTGGACATTGGATGTCATTTCCACTCTCTCTCCCTCTTTCTCTCTCTTCCTGCAGAGGACTTTGTTCCAGTGGGATGTCTGGCCTTCGAGTTCTCCACTGTTTTCGGTAGTCTAGTCTCCACGAACTCCTTCAGACTCAAAGATGACAACGTACTGGAGGAGGATGAGGTTTTTAAAGGGACTTATGAGATACCTTCCATCATTGCTAGACAGCTATCAGTGACAGCAGTTGAGCCAAAGGTCACCTATGTTGTCATACAGGATGATGACAGTGAGTTGCCCTCCACTCCATGTGTTGGGTGTGTGTTTCCACTCAGCAAACATCTCCACAGGGTATTTCCCCTGGGTGTAGTGTAGAGTGGTGTGCATTCAGACCTGCTGTGAAGTGTGGCGGTCTCTGCTGCACCTAACCTGCATGGGAAACCATAACGTCGTACATGTGTGCACCAAATTACTCACCACAGCCATCAGTTTTGATCTTACATGATCCAGCTTGTGGAATAAGTTGACAAGCAGTGTATTGCTACCATGTGCTGTTCTGTGTTGCTACCATGTGCTGTTCTGTGTTGTAACCATGTGCTGTTCTGTGTTGTAACCATGTGCTGTTCTGTGTTGTAACCATGTGCTGTTCTGTGTTGTAACCATGTGCTGTTCTGTGTTGTAACCATGTGCTGTTCTGTGTTGCTACCATGTGCTGTTCTGTGTTGTTACCATAAAGTGGGTATTTTTGAGGGGTAAAAACTGTGGTTGTTATGGTTGAGAAGGGAACAACAAACTCACAAAAGCTAATATTACTGCAAGTTTTCATATCCTTTTGGCATGAAACACATTTTTCATTATTAATAATCCAAAAATTATTAGCATCTGTGGAGAATTTTATCCTTTGAAAAGTACCTTTTATGAGGCTTGTTTTTAGAGAGAACTTAACTCATCCACTTTTGCTATCTCCAGCTGTCAGAGCGGAGTTTGTCAACACTAACTACTCAGTGTCGGAGTCAGGAGGGTCTGTTGACGTGTCCATTGTACTGAGGGGACTCCATTCCATACCACTGGAAGTGACTGTGGAGTGTGTGGAGGATGATCCCGTGTCAGCTGAAGGTGTGTGTGGGGGGGGTCTGTGTGTGTGTATGTGTGTGTGTGTGTGTGTGTGTGTGTGTGTGTGTACGTGTGTTAGGATGGGTAAAGTTACACTATACTGTATGTCTATATGTATGCACATGCATTCATATTCCTGGCATCCATACCACCCCACACAGCGTGATCTGATGCATTGTCCCAACTCCTCCATTTCCTCTCCCACAGATGACAAAGACTTTGTTTCTATCACCAGTATTATTACGTTCCCAACCAACCTTGTGGACACCTCAACAATGTCTGCTCCAATCTCCATCACAATCCGCCCTGATGACATCCTGGAGGGCACAGAACGGCTCATCTGTAGGATTATCGACCCCTCCCACCCACGTATCATGCTAGGACCTCCGGCTACAGTGCACATCATGGATGATGACAGTGAGTCCCTTGAACAGTGGATGGGTAGAGTAGGCAGCCATTGTTGAACTGTGAGTGGCCATGTGCACTGCCACAGATGACGGATGGAGTAGGTGGCCATGTTTTAAGTGTAACAGCTGATGAGTTGGTGGGGCAGCCATCTTTTAATGGTGACAGCTGATGAGTAGAATTGGGAGCCATTTTGAAAGGCCACTGACACCTGCACAGTTTTTGATAAATGAAAAACAGTGAGATTAATTTTAATACTCATCTTAGTACACCCCCACACTTAGTGGGGGAGTTACTGCAATTTGAATGAGACAAAAATCCAATTAATGTATGAGCGAGTCCCGCTGTTCTGGTGTGTGGTGGCTGTGGGTGGTATGGCGTCACAGTGGGAACCAGTTGAGCTGCTTTGGTTTGTCGACATACCTTCTGTAGTGAATTTATTCAAATATAATTTTGATATAGTGCGGGCCATAGTAGTGGCTGTCTGACATCTTGTATTGTGTTCTGAATAGTTTCAGTTCCGTCTGTTCTTGATGTGGTATGGGGGTACAGGGACAATTATAACCATTTTGGGGTGATCTGGCATTTTGTCAGACTGTAGGAGTCTGTCTGGTCTGTCAGATTTTGTGAAAGTGGCTGAATAAATTGGGATGGCCATGTTTCATGACAAATATTGTACTGTTTTAGTTTCCAACCGTAATTGCTGTTCATGGAATGTTTTCATAGTTTTGTGACTGGATAGCAATGATGTAGTATTCATTGCTGCATGTTCTTCTGTGCGAGTTGTCACTGGTGTCTGCTTCTACATTGCAGGGTTGGGATTACGATGACACTGGCTGCTGTGCTTCAATGAATTGTGCCTTATCAGAATCATGTGACATGTAGTTACATGTGGTTGATTTTTTTTTCTCTTGCAAATAGTAATAGTGTATTATGCCTAGTGGGGCAGACATCGTTAGAAGAGTGTGCTCTAATGGATTTGCTGAAATTGTTTGACTGTTGTTGAATCATTTGAACATGTCTGAATTCAATTGAATTGATTGGTCCAAATGTCAGATTATCTCAGTTGTGTACTCTCTACGTATAAGGAAAAACAATACATAAACAATCAAATCAAACATGAATAGTTGTGTGACAGATTTTCAAACATATCACTTGCATGCAATCTTGATGGAATAGGAGAGTGTTCTGCTAAATTTGTGGCTTCTTCAATTGCTACAGTAACTGGACTGGAAGCCTAACCAAAATAGACTTACTCTTCCTAACTGAGTACATTTTGCAATACCTGATATGCCGCAGAACGAGAACACTTTAAGCATAGATGCTCTCGGTACGTTTGTATTATCTATGGTTTGAGGAATGCTCTGCACGACGTGTGCATGCAAGTGCAGATTCAGATCACGTGATATCTGTGCACGTGCCGAAAATGGCGCTCGTCCATCTCCGTACTGTAAAATGTTCTATTTGTCAATGAATTGACCAGCAGTTGTAGCAGACAAGCAATATCGCAAGCTACTCCAAAGGTTTGTGAAATGAATTGTAATTGTAATTGCAATCTAGACCACACGCACAGACCCTCTATCTATCTAGACCACAGGCACAGACCCTCTATCTAGACCACAGGCACAGACCCTCTATCTAGACCACAGGCACAGACCCTCTATCTAAACCACAGGCACAGACCCTCTATCTAGACCACAGGCACAGACCCTCTATCTAGACCACAGGCACAGACCCTCTATCTAGACCACAGGCACAGACCCTCTATCTAGACCACAGGCACAGACCCTCTATCTAGACCACAGGCACAGACCCTCTATCTAGACCACAGGCACAGACCCTCAATCTAGACCACAGGCACAGACCCTCTATCTAGACCACAGGCACAGACCCTCTATCTAGACCACAGGCACAGACCCTCTATCTAGACCACAGGCACAGACCCTCTATCTAGACCACAGGCACAGACCCTCTATCTATCTAGACCACAGGCACAGACCCTCTATCTATCTAGACCACAGGCACAGACCCTCCATCTAGACCACAGGCACAGACCCTCTATCTATCTAGACCACAGGCACAGACCCTCTATCTAGACCACAGGCACAGACCCTCTATCTAGACCACAGGCACAGACCCTCTATCTAGACCACAGGCACAGACCCTCTATCTAGACCACAGGCACAGACCCTCTATCTAGACCACAGGCACAGACCCTCTATCTAGACCACAGGCACAGACCCTCTATCTATCTAGACCACAGGCACAGACCCTCTATCTATCTAGACCACAGGCACAGACCCTCTATCTATCTAGACCACAGGCACAGACCCTCTATCTAGACCACAGGCACAGACCCTCTATCTATCTAGACCACAGGCACAGACCCTCTATCTAGACCACAGGCACAGACCCTCTATCTAGACCACAGGCACAGACCCTCTATCTAGACCACAGGCACAGACCCTCTATCTAGACCACAGGCACAGACCCTCTATCTAGACCACAGGCACAGACCCTCTATCTAGACCACAGGCACAGACCCTCTATCTAGACCACAGGCACAGACCCTCTATCTAGACCACAGGCACAGACCCTCTATCTAGACCACAGGCACAGACCCTCTATCTAGACCACAGGCACAGACCCTCTATCTAGACCACAGGCACAGACCCTCCATTTGTGTTTTCAAATGGCCTCACAAAGCATACACCTTGATTTGTCATCCTCTTATCAAATATGTTAAGTGCTGTGCAATATACCGAATATATAGTAATATCGCGATATTATTTGTGCAAAATTCAGATACCGACCAACTTTTTCCTGTACTGGGATACCGTGTGATACCGTGGTATTTTCTAAAGTTGGACCAGTATTGGAAGGAGTAAGCGTGATATGGAATTTTTAGGATATTAAGTTTATCTGAAGTGATGTATTCAAGATCTGTTGAAAATGCTACTTACAGCAGCCATGATGTGAGTGCAAGGGGCATACTATGTAGCATACAGGACTGGTGATTGTGAATGATTCTAATCTGTGTGAAAGGATTCATTTAGATGTTGTCTACAGTTTCAGCACTCAGTATACCGTGATCATAGTGATACCGTGATAGAATGAGGGGATACATACCGAAACTGATAATTTGTGACACCGCACAGCTCTATTAATATCATATGTGTTTTTGGAGTGATGGTCGTTGGAAATACTTAATAGACACTACCAGGGGCGTATCCAGGATTTAGCTCAGGGGGTGCCAGTTTCTTTGCCAGTTTGTATGCTTGAACGGTGGGATGCAGTAACGAAAATGGACGCTTTGCTACTCTCATAGCTAGGATATTGACTAATACTACCCATAATATGATTTTGTGTTAAAGATCTAGCACTCAAACTGGGCACTTATTTTTAATATTTTCATCGAGCACTCACTACGGTAAGGCTCTGAGCCTCAGGGGGCATTTGAGCACCCTGAGCCCCACCCCTGGACACGCCTATGCACTACTACTAAGTACACACCATGCACCATGATTTTTCCTGCCAGAAAAAGGAAATGGACTGCACATGGAATTCCTATCCTCACAAGTTGTTCTTTCTCGCCTGTTCTGTAGACTAACAGATCTGCTGTTAGGTGTGGAGTATGCTGGAAGTGGTGGTACATCCAGAAGACCTTCCAGAGTGCCTCCAGGGAGATGTAAGTAAACTTGGAGTTGCATGCAGGCCAGGGAAGCACTTGCAACCGTAGTTCTCTCACATGTTCCGGTTCACAATTTAAATATCACAATGAAAAGTGTGTACTTGGCACTGATGATTCGCAGAGTGATAGACACACAGTTTGAACCTACCATGATAGATGACTGTGATTACTATGGCAACAAGCGGTTAGAATTGGCAGGACAGCTGGTGGGGCTGCTCTTTGAGGATTTGTTCAAAAGGTTCAATTTTGAGCTGAAGAAGATTGCAGACCTGACGATCCCAAAGCAGCGTGCTGCTCAATTCGACATTGTTCGACACATGAAACAAGACCAGATCAGCAATGGACTGGCCATTGCCATCTCCACTGGTAACTGGTCACTGAAGAGGTTCAAGATGGAGAGGGGAGGAGTTACGCAGGTGGGTGGGTGGAGTACTGTTGTGTGAGTGGGTGGGGTTACACAGGGGGTTAGAAGGGTGGGTCTCACATGTGGGTGGGTAGAGTTCACAGGTGGGTGGGTGGAGTGATTTAGTGTGAGCGGGTGGGATTACACAGGGGATTAAGAGGGTGGGGTCTCACATATGGGTGGGTGGAGTCTCACAGGTGGGTGGGTGGAGTAATGTAGTGGGAGTGGGTGGGGTCACAGGAGGTGAGGAGGGTGGGTCTCACATGTGGGTGGGTGGGGTCTCAGGTGGGTGGGTGGAATAGTGTAGTGTGGATGGGTGGAGACGCAAGAGGTTAGGAGGGTGGGAGGGTGAGTCGCACATATGCATAGGTGGGTGTTTGCCCAGGAGAGTGGGACGGATCAATGCCTTTGTCTCAATCAGTGTTAATTAACAGCAGAGGAGTGTGTTCATATCCTCTGATGGGGGGCGTGTCTGTCGGCCGTTCATCGTCATGCAGAACAGTATATCTAAGGTAACATCGGAGCACATGGACCACCTAGCCAACAAGATTTGGTCATTTGATGACTTCCTGAAGAATGGTCTTGTGGAGTTTCTTGACGTGAATGAGGAGAATGATTGCAGCATTGCACTTTACGACTCGGAGATCACTCCCTCTTCAACCCACCTGGAGATTGCACCATTCACGCTCCTGGGTGTATGTGCCGGTCTGGTACCCTACCCCCACCACAACCAGTCCCCGCACAACACATATCAGTGTGCTATGGGGAAACAGGCCATGGGGTGCATCGGCTACAACCAGCAGAACAGGATAGACACACTTCTCTACTCCCTCGCCTACCCTCAGGTACCACTGGTCAGGACAAAGACAATCAATCTGATCAACTAGATGTAGATGGGATTGTTGCCCCAGGGTCTCGGATCAACAATAAACAGACACTTGTGAACAAGTCAACACCTATTGTCACCCAAAGTCTTGACCAGCCTGATGGGGGCAAGTACCGGGACACTCCCAACACCTTCAAGGGACCGACAGATGCCTATGCTGAGAAAGTGATGGTGACTTCAAACACTGATGATAGCATGTTGATCAAAGTCCTACTGCGTAGCACATGGTGCCCGGAGCTTGGGGATAAATTTAGCAGTCGTCACGGTCAGAAGGGTGTGTGTGGTCTTATTGTCAACCAGGAAGACATGCCCTTTAACGACCTGGATATGTGTCCGGATATCATCATGAATCCTCACAGCTTTCGATCACGAATGACAGTTGGTAAGCTGATGGAACTCCTGGCTGGTAAGGCCGGTGTGCTTGACGGTCGCTTCCACGAAGGCACGGCCTTTGGAGGGTCAAAAGTGGAGAATGTGAGTGAAGATCTTGTCCGACACGGTTTCAACTACCTTGGTAAGGATTTCATCACCTCGGGCATCACTGGTGAGCCGCTGCAAGCTTATGTGTTCTTTGGCCCCGTCTACTACCAGAAGCTGAAGCATATGGTGTTGGACAAGATGCATGCGAGGTCGAGGGGCCCTCGTGCAGTCCTCACCCGCCAACCAACCGAGGGTCGCTCACGGGAGGGAGGACTCCGACTGGGAGAGATGGAGAGAGATTGTCTCATCGGGTATGGTGCCAGCATGTTGCTAATGGAGAGGCTAATGATCAGCAGTGATCAGTTTGAGGTGGACGTCTGTGGCAAATGTGGACTGCTGGGCTACTCTGGATGGTGTGTGTGTGTGTGTGTGTGTGTGTGTGTGTGTGTGTGTGTGTGTGTGTGTGTGTGTGTGTGTGTGTGCATGGTGTGTGTGTGTGTGTGTGTGTGTGTGTGTGTGTGTGTGTGTGTGTGTGTGTGTGTGTGTGGTGTGTCTTTGCGTGTGTGTGTGTGTGTGTATGTGCGCGTGTGGTGTGTGTGGTTTGTGGGTGTGTGTGGTGTGTGGGTGGGTGTGGGTGTGTTTGTGTTTGTGTGTCCATGTGTGTGCGTGTGTACACCCATTGCACTAATGAATTTTTCATCATCTCAGGTGTCACAGCTGCCGCAGCTCTGGTCAGGTGTCCTCCATCAAAATCCCGTATGCTTGCAAACTGCTCTTTCAGGAGCTCCAGTCAATGAACATTGTTCCTAGGATTTCACTGACAAAAAGCATTGACTAGAGTACATCGTCTGGTGTATACAAGCTGGATCACGTGGTGTGCATGTGATTGAACTCGGATTGATTTATTGATTTGAATTGTGTGCAATAGGATGTTCTGTTGTGTACAGGGTCATACCAGTCTAGCTGCTGGTCCCTGCTTTACCGTTCGCGTGGGCGAGTAAAAGTGTACTTTCCTCGCCCACGCGAAGGGTAAAAGCAGGGGCGAGCAGACTGAGCAGACTAACATGCGATGTGAATTATTTATGCCGCTTACAATTAATTTGAAGTTGAACTTTGGCAATGAAGGCGTATTGTGGAGATTCGGTTGTCACTTCTGAACGTTTTTGGACGTCTTTCAAACACACCTCCTCGAGTGGAAGGAAGAAGGGAAGAATTGGGCGGGGCTTAGCTGTCTGATGAAGGTGATTATCATGATAAATTGTTACTTTATCCTTCGCTCATTAGGTTGACTAACTCGATAGATGCGCGCGCCTATGCGATCTAATGGATCGATGATAATTCGTTTACGACCCTAGCACGATATGATGTCTGCATGGTGAGTGTCGTAGTGTGTTGAGAACAAAGGCCGCAGCAGTTGTCAGGGGTCCATTGTCTCTTTAGCCAGTATTCCGCCGCGACTACAGCCACTGAATCGAACTAATTCGATTATCTTCGGAATGCTAGGTGACACGATCCACCGCGCGCCAGTGCCGAATAGAGGTCCATGCACTTCCCAAGGGCGTTGGGTCCAAGCTGTAGGGAGTGTTTCTGCCTCAATCTGCTGTTATATTCAGAGGCATGCCAGCAGCATTTGCCCATTTAATAGTACTTGATTCGGCGACGCGAAATTCAAAATTAAATTTGAATGTTTTCTGCATTAAATGTCGGTAAATTCTTATTACTAATATTATTAGGTAATAATAGGCCAAAATATTTGATTAATACAGTTTTATTATATTTCAATTTTATTTATGCTGCATATGAAGCGCATGTGTGGAACCCTTTTGAAATCGGAGTAATTTAAAAGGATTACGTAATCCATCATATGCAAAGACAATGTCAACTTTTTCCCGACACCAGAGTTTTATACCATTAAGCTGGATTGTATTCTGGATTTTGCTAAATTATATCCCATGCAATGGTGCACAATATCAAGCATGCAATAATATTTGCCTCTGCCAGACAAAGTTTAAGAGAATTTATTTGAGTACATACTGTATGGTCATGGTCACACTTGCTGCAAATGGCACTCAATTGGACAGAGTCTACACTGCTTTAATCATAGACCCTCTAAACTACGTAGTTTAGAGGGTCTATACTTTAATTCTAAGACATATATTCAGCATATATACTTGTATTTGATTAATTATATCGGATTTTAAAGCTTCCAACATGAAGACCACTGTTCTACCAGCTCACCTGATCAACTCAGTGCATGGCAAGTCAAAGTGGTAATGTGACGGTTTTGGCTGTACCAATTTTTGGTCAAAGCATAGTTAATTAGCTATTTAAACCATATTATCGAAGAAAATGCATAGATCTACTTAGATCTAGTTCGATTTTCCAAATTCCAGCTTCTAACCTTCGAAACTGGCAAACAATCATTGTGCCGATTTCCGCCATTTTATCATGACATTGCTGAGTATCATAATAATTAATATGGCAGCCACATAAGTCCATTGTCTACTGAGATATTCCAGATATACCACTTGATTTAGCTGTAAAAAGCAGTTTTCTATGAGATATATATATAACATCTTTCCCTTTTCCAGGGCAAATAGCAATCAGCTTGCTTAGAATCATGAGCAAACTTTATACGTACCTGTACCCGCCCCCTCCCCCCTAGTCTTGCGAGCCAGCCCCTAACTGGCCCTTCATAAGAAGGAATAGTGGCGGTTAGGGGCTGGCTCGCGAGACTACCCCCACCCCCCAGTGCAAATACTGATTAGTATTGCTTAGAAATGGCCTTACCACTCAGTTTAAAAATGTTTCCGACGGGCCTGCAATATAGTATAATATAATTATAAATATATTAATAAGATAATATTGTACTCACTGACAGTACTTTCATGAGCAAACATACTATAAATGGTAGCCTTACCCAGCCCACATTGTGAAGGCATTCCTTGTGTGTTTATGCATAGGTTGGTCCTGGAGTAGCTGTTTGATTATAATAAACACTAACAGTTGCAGTACCTTTCATGACTGGCCCATAATTCTAGTAAGCTGACAGAACATACATGCACCAAGTGCCTTGTGGTATGATGTGGGGGCTATCACATGTGTCCCAGAGTCAGAGATGTGAAGTTAGTTAACTAGAGATTCTGGTACGAAGATGATACAAGGCACGCATGAAGCACGTCATGAGGTGATTTGAAAGATACTAGGTTAATTGTAGCTGTTTGGAAGGTTTGGACAACAATGGTCAAATTCTAGCAAAGACTATACCGCATAGCGTCTCGACCGTACTACTCTACCGTATAGTGTCTCTAGCAAAAGTAAATCTCTTGTTGAGGATGGTATTCAAGGTATGCCCTGCGAAGTCTTGCAGTCGAAGACGCATTGCGTTTTCGCGGCGTGCAGCTATAGCCCGCGGGATTCGCAGACACACGGCACGGCGACCAGTATGTGAAATTTATACAAGTTCATACGAGTATGTGCTAATATAACATTAAAGTTTGCTGCGTTGAGGGTATATCCGAACGCTAGCTTGGCGAGCGTTGTTAGTGTGAATTGTTCAGGTATCTTTTTAAATTTTGTAGTGTCTTCTCGACTCCTTTGTCCGAACGGATAGCTGGAGATACGAGGACAACCGCTCACTTCAAGAATGGGCTACGCACGGCCGAAGGTGGTGTTGTTTGTCCTAGCATGCGCGTTATCGTTCGTCGGTAGCGCTGTTGGACAACTGGACGGCGTGGGTAAGTGTGCTTGGAATCTGAATCTTTGAACGCTTTATCGAATGTTTAACTTCAATCTCCCTCTGCAGTAGAAGTGAGGTGGAGTGCTAGCGATTACTCGGTTGTAGAAGACGCTGGAGAACTGAATGTCTCGCTTAGCGCCACTGGTTTGATCGGTCTCAACTGCTCAGGACCTGTAGTTGTAACCATCGGTCTAGCCCCCATTTCCTTTTCTGCTACGCCTTTTAACATAGCAACCGGTGAGTTGGGACTACGAACCCGCGGTGGTGGTTTCAAATTGGTTTTTGCATGTCTATTTTTTGTCAGGTGGAAGCGCAGGTGGAGACTTCGTTTTGGATGTGGAGACCTTCTCAAACTCACCAGTTCAAGTGACCTTCCTTCCTGGAGAAGAAGTCTCGACAGCACATACTATCGATCTAGTCGGGGACAATGCGTACGAAGGAGAAGAGTCCTTCTATTTGGATATCATGAGCATTTCAGCTCCAGATTCTTGTGCTAGTAGAATCAAGATCAGTTCCCAGTCCAGAGTGCAAGTGCTGCTTGTGGACAATGATGGTCAGCCCCCCCTTCTCTGTCTATCCTATGTATCTATCTATCAATCCATCTGGCCATCCAACTGCCACACTGAGTTATCCAGATTTCTTTGATTACTTATTCTATCTGGCACCTATCTGTCTGTCCATCAGTCCTTTTTCTCTATCCCCTATCGGTCTTAGAACCAGGATATATACTAATCCATCATTCTATGTATCATCAGATTCATTCCTCTCTATGCCCCTCCCTTCCCTCCTCCCTCCTCCCCCAACACACATTATCACAACCTCCACTCATCATTCACCCTGCCCCCTCTTCCCCTCTAGTAATCAATGTCAACTTCACGCAGAGGCAGATCAAGGTTGACGAACACGAGAATGCTATCATAGTGGGTAGATTGTATGGGAGCCCCTTCCAAGAAGTACTTGAAATTGGTATAATTTGCTTTGAACCACGATCGGGTGGTCGTCTTAATCCAGGTATGTGTGACTGTGTGTGTGTGTGTGTGTGTGTGTGTGTGTGTGTGTGTGTGTGTGTGTGTGTGTGTGAGCATGTGCGTGTGCATATATGTATGTTGTGTATTCATATCACTGATATGTGAAATAATGGCAATAAATTTTGTGTTGTTCCTCAAGTCTTGTTTCACGCTATAAACTACTTGTTGTATGGAGGGCATTGGCAGTGTCCACTGCCCACTTCTGTCAATTGGAGCAACCACAGATGCACAGTGCTCACAAGCACCCACTGCCTGGATATGTTCTTACTAGTGTATACCCTTCTCCACAGCTACTGAAGGGAAAGATTTTATAGACAATAAGAATGCTGCACTCGTGTTTGACACTGTCACTGTCCAACCACCTGTGTTGTCAAATGAAGTAGAGATAAGGATCATAGATGATGAGATTGCTGAGGAGACGGAATCTTTCATCTGTGCTCTGAGGCTGACAGTGAACCCCTCGGACCCTCTACAAGCCATAGAACCGGACACTGTGACCATATCCATCTGTGACAATGATCGTAAGTAGCACTCATGACATACTATATCTTGAAGACTACCTGTCTATAGAGACCACTGCAGGCTGGTCCAAGGACCACCTCAATGATACTAACACACCTTTGTATAAAGACCACCTGTCTATCGTGACTTCCACTATTCCTAGACCCATATATACAGCTTACACTGTAGCAGTTTTTGTAGCTAATAAATGGTATATTTTTGCCCCTCACTTGTCTTGTATTGTGTGTGTGTGTGTGTGTGTGTGTCTGTCTGTGTGTGTGCGTGCGTGTGTGTTGTCCTCTATCTCCTATATCCTGTCTCCTATAGAGCTGGCCATTTCCTGGGTGAAGCCTCTATACTTTGTATCAGAGTCAGACAGACTTGCTCTGGTCAGTCTCAATGCCAGTAACCAGTTCACTCTCAACTTCACAGTCAGTGGACAACCAGAGGAGGTGGACAATGGAGAAGACCACATTGTGCTGAACGGAACAAGATACTCTCTGGCCAGAAGGACTGGTGTGTGTGTATGTGTGTGTGTACATGTTTGCATGCATGTGCTAGTCCAAGTGACTGAGATGCAATAACTATTCATTCCTTACAAGCCCTCCAGTATGCACCCTGTGACCAATAAGCCCTCCAGTATGCACCCTGTGACCAATAAGACCTCCAGAATGCACCCTGTGACCAATAGGCCCTCCAGTATGCACCCCAACCAATTGCTAGTGAATGTTATGTAGACGTTGAATGTCATCTCCACCACATACACGCACACACACACACACACACACACGCGCACGTGCACACACGCACACACACACTCTCTCTCTCTCTCTCTCCCTCTCTCTCCCTGCAGAGGACTTCATTCCAGTGGGAAGTCTGGCCTTCGAGTTCTCCACTGTCTTCGGTAGTGTTGTCTCCACGAACTCCTTCAGACTTGAGGATGATGACGTACTGGAGGAGGATGAGGTTTTTAAAGGGACATTTGAGATACCTTCCATCATTGCTAGACAGCTATCAGCGACAGCAGTTGAGCCAAAGGTCACCTATGTTGTCATACAGGACGATGACAGTGAGTTGCCCTCCACTGCATGTGTTGGGTGTGTGTTTCCACTCACCAAACATCACCACAGGGTATTTTCCCCAGGGTAGAGTGTAGAGTGGTGTGCATTCAGACCTGCTGTGAAGTGTGGCGGTCTCTGCTGTACCCAACCTGCATGGAAACCATAACTGCTTGTGCGTAAAAAAAATTATTCCCCTTCCATTCAAATCTTACCCGAATCGGTGTGTGGATTAAGTTGACAAGCAATGTATTGTAACCATGTGCTCTTCTGTGTTGTAACCATGTGCTGTTCTGTGTTGTAACCATGCACTGTTCTGTGTTGCTACCATGTGCTGTTCTGTGTTGCTACCATGTGCTCTTCTGTGTTGCTACCATGTGCTGTTCTGTGTTGCTACCATGTGCTGTTCTGTGTTGCTACCATGTGCTGTTCTCTGTTGCTACCATGTGCTCTTCTGTGTTGCTACCATGTGCTCTTCTGTGTTGCTACCATGTGCTGTTCTGTGTTGCTACCATGCACTGTTCTGTGTTGTAACCATGCACTGTTCTGTGTTGCTACCATGTGCTGTTCTGTGTTGCTACCATGCGCTGTTCTGTGTTGCTACCATGTGCTGTTCTGTACTGCTACCATGTGCTGTTCTGTGTTGCTACCATGCACTGTTCTGTGTTGCTACCATGTGCTGTTCTGTACTGCTACCATGTGCTCTTCTGTGTTGCTACCATGTGCTGTTCTGTGTTGCTACCATGTGCTGTTCTGTGTTGCTACCATGTGCTCTTCTGTGTTGTAACCATGTGCTCTTCTGTGTTGTAACCATGTGCTGTTCTGTGTTGTGACCATAATAGTGAGTATTTTCTGAGCAGAAAAAAATGTGGTTTTCTTGGTTGAGAAGGTTACCACGAAATATAATATTATACTGACCAAAGTTGGTATTACTGCGAGTTTTAGTTTCCCTCTGACATGAAGCAATTTTTTTACCATGAATAATCCAAATTTTTAGCACTCGTGAAAATTTATAATATACATAATTTTTCTATGTGGGATGTTGGTTGCATGAGAGAATTTATCTACTTTTGGTGTCTACAGCTGTCAGAGCGGAGTTTGTCAACACTAACTACTCAGTGTCGGAGTCAGGAGGGTCTGTTGACGTGTCCATTGTACTGAGGGGGCTCCATTCCATACCACTGGAAGTGACTGTGGAGTGTGTGGAGGATGATCCTGTGTCAGCTGAAGGTGTGTGTGTGTGTAGGGGGAGGGGGTCTGTGTGTGTGTGTGTGTGTGTGTGTGTGTGTGTGTGTGTGTGTGTGTATTTATGTGTGTGTTTGTTGTGTGTGTTTGTGTGTGTGTGTTTGTGTGTGTGTGTGTGTATGTGTGTGTGTGTGTGTGTGTGTGTGTGTGTGTGTGTGTGTGTGTGTGTGTGTGTGTGTGTAACCAACCCACACAGCGTGACCTGATGCATTGTCCCAACTCCTTCTTTTCCTCTCCCACAGATGGCCAAGACTTTGTTTCTATCACCAGTATTATTACGTTCCCAGCCAACCTTGTGGACACCTCAACAATGTCTGCTCCTATTTCCATCACAATCCGCCCTGATGACATCCTGGAGGGCACAGAGCGGCTGATCTGTAGGATTATCGACCCCTCCCACCCACGTATCGTGCTAGGACCTCCGGCTACAGTGTACATCATGGATGATGACAGTGAGTGCCACGAATGATGGGTGGAGTAAGTGGTCATCTTTTAAGTGTAACAGCTGATGAGGTGAGAGGCAGCCATCTTTCAATGGTGACAGCTGATGAGTAGAATTGGGAGCCATTTTTAATTGTGACAGCTGATGAGTAGAATTGGGAGCCATTTAATTGTGACAACTGATGAGTGGAATTGGGAGCCATTTTAGTGTGGCTGAGTACAGTGGGTCATGCTGTCATTGCTGAAGTATGTTGGGTGGTCAGTGTGGGGAATCATCACTTCGGGTGATGAGTACAGGGTCAGCCCCATCATCTGAGGGAGGTGATAGAGCCAGTCATCACTCCAAGTGCTGATGAAAGTGGTCACCCATTGTTGAATAGTGACAGGTGATGAGAGATCTCAAGGGGAGCCCCTACCAGTGTAGCAGGTGTTGAATGGGAGGAGCATTGCCATTACATGTGACTACCACCATTCTCTGTGTGTGTTCAGGATCAGCAGGCATTATACATGCACAAACACACACACACACACACACACACACACACACACACACACACACACACACACACACACACACACACACACACACACATACACACACACACAGCATATACTAACACACTTATTTCCCACAGCCTTATCAAACACTCCCAACATCCACTCCACGCACTCCTCCACACACTTCCCACATCCCCTCCACACACTCCTAACATCTGCTCCACACACTCCTTCACAACTCTACACACTCCACACACCCACTCCACACACTCCCAACATTTGCTCCACACACTCCTTCACACACTGCCCACATCCACTCCACACACTCCTTTCACAATCCACACACTCCCAACATCCCCTCCACACACTCCTTCACAATCCACACACTCCCAACATCCACTCTACACACTCCCAACATCCCCTCCACACACTCCTTCACACACTCCTCCACACACTCCTTCACACACTCCTTCACATGGATATGCTCTCATGCGATGTTTCATCTCATAGCAGTGAACACAGTATCAATGATATTGTAATGACATTAGTACACACCACCTGGTTCAGTGTCACAAGCCATTAATGTTGTAAGACAATATCATTATCTCTGATTGTGACAACACAGCCTAAACAGATGTTCTGTTAGCTTTCCACATTTCGTGGTTAGTTGACTGCTAAAAGGACAATTTGTATTGAAAGAAAGCACCTTCTCTCTCACCCTCATCAACTTCACCTCCACTCTCTCCTTCACCTCAACTCTCTCCATTCACCTCCACTCTTTCCACCCTCACCCTCACTACCTTTATCTACAATTTTGCCATGTGATCTCCCCTCCTTCTGTGATCACTGCCCCTCCCCCTGTGATCACTACCCCTCCCCCTGTGATCACTGCCCCTCCCCCTGTGATCACTGCCCCTCCCCCTGTGATCACTACCCCTCCCCCTGTGATCACTGCCCCTCCCTCTGTGATCACTGCCCCTCCCCTGTGATCACTGCCCCTCCCTCTATGATCACTGCCCGTCCCCCTGTGATCACTACCCCTCCCCCTGTGATCACTGCCCCTCCCCTGTGATCACTGCCCCTCCCTCTATGATTGTTTATGTAGGCGTGACAGTTCGCTACAGCCAGTCAACCTACCAGGGAGTTGAAGAGAACGGAAATGTGACCCTCACTCTTATTCTGGAAGGAGAAGCTGAGATCCCTGTGTGTGTTCAAGTGTCTTCATTTGAGCTGGACCCTTCTGCCCCCCAGACCCGAGCCACTGGTGAGTGTGTTGGCAGTTGGTGGTCATAATATGTTCTTACTTATAATAGAGTGACCATTAGCCACATTTGAGACTCTTAGTATCACTCGACATACCACATGTATGTGCGCACACACACACACACACACACACACACACACACACACACACACACACACACACATTCAGACACATACATGCACACACACACACACACACACACACACACACACACACACACACACACACACACACACACACACACACACACACACACACACACACACACACACACACACACACACACACACACACACACACACACACACACACACACACACACACACACACACATTCAGACACATACATGCACACACACACACACACACACACACACACACACACACACACACACACACACACACACACACACACACACACACACACACACACACACACACACACACACACACACACACAGACACACACATACACACACATACACACACACACACACACACACACACGTACACACACACACAAACACACACACACACACACACACACACACACACACACACACATATACACATATATATACACACACACTGTGTGTGTATTGTGTCCTTTTTTGGTTAACATCTCAGCCTTCCTGTCTCAGTCAGTGGCAGTAGATGGGTTGTGAGCTGTTTGTACAGTCTGCACTGTTGACATCACTTGCGCAGCAATTCCTTCCATCCTGGTGTGAATAGTTTCACATAGCAGTTGATAGCTGGCTTGTGTTCGGTGGCTTCATCTCCTTTGAAGGGTGTTCTTGATTGGAGAATACTATGGAGAAGCCAGAGGGCTGGGAATGCCATTGCTGTCCAGTGTTTGTGGCTCCTGGTGTGAGCAGCTGGTCTTATCTGTGGAATGTGGTGCACACTGTCTGACACACACTACACACATTTTGTGGCATGAGATTATGACACAACAACCTCCTGAGACTGTGCGGTTTCCTCGGTTTCCTCTTCCATTTTGGAGGGTTTTTCAGGACTAACTTTAGGGGACCCACAAAGCTAGTTCACACTATCAGAAGTTCTTCTTATCAGGATATAGCAATACATGTACAGTACTACAGCAAACCAAACAGGGCTGGGAAACTAGTTTGCGTTGAGCAGAAATTTGTCTTAGAGTGTTCTCCTTAACGAGGTTCTACTGTATTATGCCGAAGTCTCTGCCGGGGTGTTTTTGTGGGAAAGGTGGACTTTCACATGTTTGTCAACATGTGTCTGTTTTCTGTTTGTCAACATGTGTCTGTTTTCTGTTTGTCAACATGTGTCTGTTGTCTGTTTGTCAACATGTGTCTGTTTTCTGTTTGTCAACATGTGTCTGTTGTCTGTTTGTCAACATGTGTCTGTTTTCTGTTTGTCAACATGTGTCTGTTTTCTGTTTGTCAACATGTGTCTGTTGTCTGTTTGTCAACATGTGTCTGTTTTCTGTTTGTCAACATGTGTCTGTTTTCTGTTTGTCAACATGTGTCTATTGTCTGTTTGTCAGCATGTGTCTGTTGTCTGTTTGTCAG
>CAUJGJ010000315.1:142500-145000 GCA_963170055.1 Halisarca cf. caerulea | reverse complement strand
GTGGGGAGATGTGGGGAGATGTGGGTAGGGGTGGGGAGATGTGGGGAGATGTGGGTAGGGGTGGGGAGATGTGGGGAGATGTGGGTAGGGGTGGGGAGATGTGGGGAGATGTGGGTAGGGGTGGGGAGATGTGGGGAGATGTATGGAGAGGGGTGGGGAAGTGTGAGGAGGGGACGTACAGTGATGTGGAGACATTTACTGGTCTGGTCCCATCAATGGCTGTCCTCAGTGTGTGGTGGCTGACCTCAATGTGTGGTGGCTGTCCTCAATGTGTGGTGGCTGTCCTCAGTGTGTGGTGGCTGTCCTTAATGTGTGGTGGCTGTCCTCAGTGTGTGGTGGCTGTCCTCAGTGTGTGGTGGCTGTCCTCAGTGTGTGGTGGCTGTCCTCAGTGTGTGGTGGCTGTCCTCAGTGTGTGGTGGCTGTCCTCAATGTGTGGTGGCTGTCCTCAATGTGTGGTGGCTGTCCTCAGTGTGTGGTGGCTGTCCTCAATGTGTGGTGGCTGTCCTCAGTGTGTGGTGGCTGTCCTCAGTGTGTGGTGGCTGCCCTCAGTGTGTGGTGGCTGTCCTCAGTGTGTGGTGGCTGTCCTTAGTGTGTGGTGGCTGTCCTCAATGTGTAGTGCTCTGTGTTTTGTCCTCTCTACAGTGGGTGTGGACTATGTGGAGGTCAACACTAGCACCATCACTATCCCCCCTGGCACAACAGAGGTAGTCCTTCGCTACATGACAAGAGATGATGATGTCTTCGAAGGAGATGAAGACTTTCAGCTGGATTTAGAGGTTGACATGGCAACTATGGATGCTGGGATACTTGTTGGATCTCCTGATGTTGCTGTGGTTACCATTTTTGACAATGAAAGTAAGTCAAAACCCATTTCATACAGTATCCATTCCACCTCTCAAACGAAGTCCAATTTGAGTAATTAACTCCATGTCCCCAATTTGTGGGCTGTTTGAAGTAGTTCTCTTTGCTATTGATATCGATTGATATCAGCTAACATTAGAGTATTCCATGATCTACAGAGTGGACCACTGGGTTGTGGTGGAGAGTGGACCACTGGGTTGTGGTGGAGAGTGGACCACTGGGTTGTGGTGGAGAGTGGACCACTGGGTTGTGGTGGAGAGTGGACCACTGGGTTGTGGTGGAGAGTGGACCACTGGGTTGTGGTGGAGAGTGGACCACTGGGTTGTGGTAGAGAGTGGACCACTGGGTTGTGGTAGAGAGTGGATCACTGGGTTGTGGTGGAGAGTGGACCACTGGGTTGTGGTGGAGAGTGGACCACTGGGTTGTGGTGGAGAGTGGATCACTGGGTTGTGGTGGAGAGTGGACCACTGGGAGTGGAGAGCCCTGGAGTACTGTTAGAACTTGATGTTGTGGCATTTTTTCTGTATTTATGTTACAATATTACCATACACCCAATTGCTACTTCCCCTACCTCCCTCTCCCCTCCCCCTCCCCTCCCTCGTCCCCTCCACAGATCTCACAGTGTTCTTCCAGCCTTCTGCATACAATGTCTCAGAAGGTGAAGTGGCACTGCTAACGGTTGTCGCTGATAGGAAGTTTGAGAGGTCGTTCAATGTGACCGTCACCACTGTGGTTGGTTCTGCTGTGATGGGTGAGGACTACGTTCACTTCAGTGGGGTGGTCAGGATGGACGCTGACACACAGATTGGGGTTGCCATGGTAACTACATTGCCAGATGAAGTGTACGAATGTACAGAGAACTTTACAGGAGATCTCAGCCTCAGTGACACCACGCCCACTGGTGTCTTCATAGGAGAGCCCAGTATGGCCACAGTGGACATCCAGGATGCTACAGGTGTGTGTGTGTGTGTGTGTGTGTGTTGTGTGTGTGTGTGTGTGTGTGTGTGTGTGTGTGTGTGTGTATGTACATCTGCATAATATTCACTTTGCTGCCCCTCTAGATCTCTGTGTGACTCTGAACAGTAGTTCATATGAGGTTGAAGAAGGTGAATCTGCTGTTGTAAAAGTGACTCTTGACAAACAGATCACCTGTCCCGTTAGTGTCATGGTCATGCTTGTTGACGGAACAGCTGTTGGTGAGTTATCACTAAAGCATCAGAACACTGCGTTCTTGTATATCTGCATATTCTTGTATAATACTGCATACGCTTGTATAACACTGCATATTTATGCTTGTATAAAGCTCAATATATACCTGCGATCTACTTATGCTTGTATAACTCTGCTTATGCTTGTATAACTCTGTATATGCTTGTATACGCCTGTATATGCTTGCATAACTTTGTATTTTTGTTTCTTGTTACATTTCATGCTTATCATAACCTTCCCTCTCACAGCCCCTGAGGACTATAACAACTCAACCACAACTGTCACATTCAGTCCCGGTTCCCAAATGATGGAAGTTAGAATCGGAACACGACCTGACAACATTGCAGAAGGTGATGAGACCTTCATGGTCATGTTGGCTCTGGAGGAAACCAGCGACCGTGTCTCACTGTGTGAGCCCAACAAGGCTACA
>CAUJGJ010000315.1:130000-137500 GCA_963170055.1 Halisarca cf. caerulea | reverse complement strand
AGGGTGATGTACCGTAGGGTGATGTACCGTAGGGTGTGCCGTAAGGTGTACCGTAGGGTGTACCGTAGGGTGATGTACCGTAGGGTGATGTACCGTAGGGTGATGTACCGTAGGGTGTGCCGTAGGGTGATGTACCGTAGGGTGATATACTGTATGGTGTACCGTAGGGTGATGTACCGTAGGGTGTGCCGTAGGGTGTACCGTAGGGTGATGTACCGTAGGGTGATGTACCGTAGGGTGATGTACTGTATGGTGATACGTATGTGTCATGGTGCGGGGGCGAAAGTTGGGTGGATCGAAGAGTACCGCGGGCTTACATTCATGATTAGGGCTGAGGCTAATATGCCGGCATAGTTTCAGAATAATAGGTTTCTTAACTAACAGAGCATAATTCCAGAATAAACGGATAGAATCAGAAATTATTGTTGAATCAGATGATCCCTCCACTACTCCAGCACAGTGGTAACATTATACTGTTTCCTATTTGGTTTAAAACACTAACAGTATGATATCTCACATGTATTGTACTGGTGTTTTGCAACTTCATAATCTTAATCACCAGTTTTCATGATTTAACTTGAAGCTGTGTTGCAATAGACTATGGTTCAGTGAGAATATATCAGGGAATAATTGGAGTAATTAACAGCATAATAGGATGAAATCTTGAGCACAGTGGAATAGCATATTAGGTAAACAATTGAGCATAATAGCCTCAGCCCTACTCACGATGTAGCCCTGCTACTCTGATGTAGCCCTGCTGCTCTGATGTAGCCCTGCTACTCTGATGTAGCCCTGCTGCTCTGATGTAGCCCTGCTACTCTGATGTAGCCCTGCTACTCTGATGTAGCCCTGCTGCTCTGATGTAGCCCTGCTACTCTGATGTAGCCCTGCTGCTCTGATGTAGCCCTGCTGCTCTGATGTAGCCCTGCTACTCTGATGTAGCCCTGCTGCTCTGATGTAGCCCTGCTACTCTGATGTAGCCCTGCTGCTCTGATGTAGCCCTGCTGCTCTGATGTAGCCCTGCTGCTCTGATGTAGCCCTGCTACTCTGATGTAGCCCTGCTGCTCTGATGTAGCCCTGCTGCTCTGATGTAGCCCTGCTACTCTGATGTAGCCCTGCTGCTCTGATGTAGCCCTGCTACTCTGATGTAGCCCTGCTGCTCTGATGTAGCCCTGCTACTCTGATGTAGCCCTGCTACTCTGATGTAGCCCTGCTGCTCTGATGTAGCCCTGCTACTCTGATGTAGCCCTACTCACGATGTAGCCCTGCTACTCTGATGTAGCCCTGCTGCTCTGATGTAGCCCTGCTGCTCTGATGTAGCCCTGCTGCTCTGATGTAGCCCTGCTACTCTGATGTAGCCCTGCTGCTCTGATGTAGCCCTGCTACTCTGATGTAGCCCTGCTGCTCTGATGTAGCCCTGCTGCTCTGATGTAGCCCTGCTGCTCTGATGTAGCCCTGCTACTCTGATGTAGCCCTGCTGCTCTGATGTAGCCCTGCTACTCTGATGTAGCCCTGCTGCTCTGATGTAGCCCTGCTGCTCTGATGTAGCCCTGCTACTCTGATGTAGCCCTGCTGCTCTGATGTAGCCCTGCTGCTCTGATGTAGCCCTGCTGCTCTGATGTAGCCCTGCTGCTCTGATGTAGCCCAGGTCAAGGGTCTTGTCAATCTCCTGCCAGCCAAAACCCATTCATACCTTATTAATTAATAGTTGTCAATTGTCACATTTTGCAGTGTTTTGCTTCACCATGAAATAGTTATATCCTGCCTTGGTGTGCTACAGCAGCATAAAGTGCTAATTAATTGACCGAGGGCGCAGGATACAACTATTACGTACCGTAGGGTGATGTACCATACGAACGCATGTACATATGTGTACAATATACATACTCAACATGCCTGAAATTACTTCCAGTGAGAACACTGAACATACGTACATACATACACTGGGATTGAAGACATCAGTAGATCTCGCGTGTGTATGATGTGGCTATTGTAACAGTTCTCTTACTTTCTTCTTCCCTCCCCATCCCCCCCCCTCCCCCCCCCACAGTGGAAGGTTTGGACTATGAAGGTGGAGACTACACTGCCATGTTTACTCCAGGGTCGAGAACAGCAACTGTTGTCATAGCAACAATACCAGATTCCATGCTGGAACCAAATGAGACGTTTGAAGCACTTTTGATGACAACATCAGAAGCTGACAGTTTGGGAGTGGAAGTGGGAACACCTGAAATGGCCACCATAACCATCCTGGACAATACCAGTATGTAATACTCTTGGTTGTTTATATGTATTTGTATGTGTGCATTCTGGGTGCCACTTACAGTAGCCTCAGGCTAAAGGTTCCCCAGGTTAAATAAGAATACCCTATACCCTATACCCTATACATATATATACAATACGTATATACCGGATATATAGTATCCTAATGTGAGTGTGTTAATCTCCCAAATTTCCCCTTCTCACCTCCTACCATCCCCACCTCACCTCCCCATCTGCTCAACATCCCCCTCCCCCTCCCTGCTCCACCTCATCCCTCCCCCTCCCTGCTCCACCTCATCCCTCCCCTCCCCCTACCCCTCCCTGCTCCACCTCATCCCTCCCCCTCCCCCTCCCCCACTCCACCTCCCCTATCCACCTCCTCCACTCCACCTTCCTCTCTCCACATCCCTAACTCCTCTCCCCTCCCCCCACAGCTGTCTGCGTCACCTTCAGTCCTGACAACTACTCAGTGAGAGAAGGAGAGACAGTCAACCTCACACTGGTCGCTGACAAGGTCTTTTCTGTCAACTTTGCTGTCATGGTAACACTGATGGGAGTCACGGCAACAGGTGAGGTCTTGATTCCCTCCAATACTCTGTCTTCACCAGATGATGTTGCAACTCCCACTGAACCCCTCTCAGGTGGTGAGGACTATGAGGACAGTTCTCCCTACACTGTGATGTTCAATGCTGGCAGTATGACGGCCACCCTGCCCATCACCATCAACACGGACAACACTGTCGAGAGAAGTGAAGAATTCAGAGCAAGTCTGTCCGTACCAGAGAGTAGCCGGAACATAGGTGTCCAGGCATGCGATCCTTCCATTGCCATGGTTACCATCCAAGACACAAATGGAGGTGAGCTAGCTAGATAGTAGCTGAGCATGGTCCAGAAACACATGAACTTCACAGATACCTCTTCTCTCTCTTTTTTTGTGAACAGTTGTTGAAGTGTTCTTTAACCCAAACTCCACAACTGTGGTGGAAGGAGACAGAGCTAAACTGACTTTATTTACCGACAGAGACTTTTCTTTCAATTTCACTGTTGACGTAATGACTATGGATATCACAGCTACAGGTAGTGTTGCATGTGACTATCATGTGATGTTATCATGTGTTCATCATGTGACTGTCTTTTAACCCTTCAGATGGATCTGACTATGTGGGTGGGGTATTCCCCGTAACCTTCACAGCTGGTTCAAGGATGGCGATGGTTTTCATCAGCACAACATCAGACGAGACCGCAGAAATGTCAGAAGAGTTCAAAGTAGTGATCCAAGTTCCTGATGATGAGGATTTGGTGATGCCTGGAGATCCAGACACTGCAGTGGTCACCATCACAGATGATGACGGTGTGTGTGTGTGTGTGTGTGTGTGTGTGTGTGTGTTTGTGTGTGTGTGTGTGTGTGTGTGTGTGTGTGTGTGAGTGAGTGAGTGAGTGAGTGAGTGAGTGTGTGTGTGTGTGTGTGTGTGTGTGTGTGTGTGTGTGTGTGTGTGAGTGAGTGAGTGAGTGTGTGTGTGTGTGTGTGTGTGTTTGTGTACCTGCTTTTTGCAATGCATGCATACCATCTGCATGTGTGAATCCGTCACTTGTATTCTTATGCATGCTTATCATGTTGTGTGGTTTCAGCTGTACTGTACATCACTGGTGCTGTGTGCCTCGCATGAGAAGCAGCATTGTATAGAAGTGCTATCACCATTGAGAGAGTTTTGTGGCCACACACACACACACACACACACACACACACACACACACACACACACACACACACACACACACCACACACACACTCACTCACAAGTGATGCATGTGAACTGATATAGAGTTGACTGCTCCCTCCTCTCTTCAGATCTCCTTGTCTTCTTCGATCCTGATGACTACACTGTTGTGGAGGGAGATGAGGTGGAACTAACCATCTCAACAAACAGAGACTTTGACTTCTCTTTCAATGTCACAGTCATGACTATGCCGGACACAGCTGGTAAGCGATCTGAAATATGAAGTTTATGCCGACCAGTACCTTTCGTGGCCTGTGTGTGTTCTTGTTTACAACAATGTCATCTAGCGTCTGTTATAAGCTCATAAACAAGCATTTTTATGTACGTGACATTTGACGTTTACATATAAACAGAAAGGACATTTACTCATGTTATGAATACGTATGTGTGTATGTGTTGAGTGAAACATAATGAAAATGGCTGTTTGTGCCCTTAGAAAGGGTCTCTGAGATGAAGTTGACGATGCCTCATTATCATATTCTGAGAATTGTCTAGGGAAAGTACCTAGTGGAGTTCTCACCTTTAGTTTGACCATCTTCATTGATGCACATTTGTCATGCGTTATCCACAGGAAATACGTAGTTGCTTCTCTGTGTGTGCATACACCACACACATACACACAACACACACGTACACACAAACACACACATACACACAAACACACACACACCACACACACCCCGCACACACACACACACAACACACACACCGCACACACACATACCACACACACACACACAGCACACACTGCACACACACACACCACACACACACACACACACACACACACACACACACACACACACACACACATCGCACACACACACCACACACACACCACTTTCTCATAGTGCAATCGTTTTTCTGAATTAATCACATCACAAAACTAGAATGCTTTGATCTCTGTCCATAAACCAAAGCATTCTAGTTTTGTTTATTTGAGATTAATTCAAGAAAAAATTGTACCATGAGTAGCTCCAGAAAAGATCAAACTAATTTGAAAGACAACAATGAACATTTACGACGCAAGTGTGGCATGCATGTTCTTTCACTCTCCTCCTCCCCCCCCCCCCCCCCCCTCCAGTGGAAGGTTTGGACTACGAAGGTGGAGACTACACTGCCATGTTTACTCCAGGGTCGAGAACAGCCACTGTTGTCATAGCAACAATACCAGATTCCATGTTGGAACCAAATGAGACGTTTGAAGCACTTTTGATGACAACATCAGAAGCTGACGATAAGGGGGTGGAAGTGGGAACACCTGAAATGGCCACCATAACCATCCTGGACAATACCAGTATGTAATACTCTTGGTTGTTTTATATGTATTTGTATGTGTGCATACATATGTCATATATATGCATACAGTATAGTGGTAAACTTTCGCAAGAATTAAATTCGCCTAATTGAACATAAATGCAATAAACTATTCTTATTCTCTGCAATTTGAGAGGAGTACCGGCTCGGGACTGTGGTACAACTGTTGAGAGGAGTACCGGCTCGAGATTGTGGTACAACTGTTGCTCTGCCGCCATTTCACATTACAAACATGGCAGCTCAGAGAATTATGCTGGAAACTAAGTGCCTAAAACAGATTATTATATTGACAACTTTTGTATTTGGGTTTCTTCTACAAATTTGTCAAAGCACCGAACTAAAACCCTCTCCCAAGCTCCCCACTATACAGCATATATATTATGTACATTTCCACTCCCCTCTCCAACTCTCCCATCTCTGCCCCACTTCACTATCCCCCTCCCCATTCCACTGCACACACCCTCAATTTACCCCTCCCCATTCCACTACACACCCCTCACTCTCCCCCTCCCCATTCCACTGCACACCGCCTCACTCTCTCTCTCCCCATTCAACCTCCCACCCTCCACTCCACCCCATTCCACCTCCACTCCACCTCCCCTATCCACCTCCTCCACTCCACCTTCCTCTCTCCACATCCCTAACTCCTCTCCCCTCCCCTCCCCACATCCCTAACTCCTCTCCCCTCCCCTCCCCCACAGCTGTCTGCATCACTTTCAGTCCTGACAACTACTCAGTGAGAGAGGGAGAGACAGTCAACCTCACACTGGTCGCTGACAAGGTCTTTTCTGTCGACTTTGCTGTCATGGTAACCCTGATGGGAGTCACGGCAACAGGTGAGGTTTTGATTCCCTCCAATACTCTGTCTTCATCAGATGATGTTGCAACTCCCATTGAACCCCTCTCAGGTGGTGAGGACTATGAGGACAGTTCTCCCTACACTGTGATGTTCAATGCGGGCAGTATGACGGCCACCCTGCCCATCACCATCAACACGGACAACACTGTCGAGAGAAGTGAAGAATTCAGAGCAAGTCTGTCCGTACCAGAGAGTAGCCGGAACATAGGTGTCCAGGCATGCGATCCTTCCATTGCCATGGTTACCATCCAAGACACAAATGGAGGTGAGCTAGCTAGATAGTAGCTGAGCATGGTCCAGAAACACATGAACTTCACAGATACCTCTTCTCTCCCTTTTTTGTGAACAGTTGTTGAAGTGTTCTTTAACCCAAACTCCACAACTGTGGTGGAAGGAGACAGAGCTAAACTGACTTTATTTACCGACAGAGACTTTTCTTTCAATTTCACTGTTGACGTAATGACTATGGATATCACAGCTACAGGTAGTGTTGCATGTGACTATCATGTGATGTTATCATGTGTTCATCATGTGACTGTCTTTTAACCCTTCAGATGGATCTGACTATGTGGGTGGGGTATTCCCCGTGACCTTCACAGCTGGTTCAAGGATGGCGATGGTTTTCATCAACACAACATCAGACGAGACCGCAGAAATGTCAGAAGAGTTCAAAGTAGTGATCCAAGTTCCTGATGATGAGGATTTGGTGATGCCTGGAGATCCCGACACTGCAGTGGTCACCATCACAGATGATGACGGTGTGTGTGTGTGTGTGTGTGTGTGTGTGTGTGTGTGTGTGTGTGTGTGTGCACGCGTGTGTGTGTGCACGCGTGCGTGTGCATGTGTGTGTGTGTGTGTGTGTGTGTGTGTGTGTGTGTGTGTGTGTGTGTGTGTGTGTGTGTGTACTTTTCTGTGCTATTCTCATATATAGTCCTGTGATCCTACTTGTCATATTCTCCCTTCACTGAGTTATAGGTTGTACTGGTCACATGTTGATCACATGATGCCCAATCACATACTGATCACATGATCATTGTAACCCCCTCATGCAGGTGTGTGCGTGTACATCAACCCCTCCCCTTACACGACTGTTGAGGGAAGTGTTGCTAATGTCACGGTAAAGATGAACAGCACTGACTACACTTTTGACTGCAACATCACTCTGGTCGACATGGCGGATACAGCATTAGGTGTGTGCTGTGTGTAGTGTGTGTGCTGTGTGTACTGTGTGTGCTGTGTGTACTGTGTGTACTGTATGTACTGTGTGTGCTGTGTGTACTGTGT
>CAUJGJ010000315.1:107500-120000 GCA_963170055.1 Halisarca cf. caerulea | reverse complement strand
GTGTAGGAGTGATGGGTGGGATGGTGAGGGTGTAGGAGTGATGGGTGGGATGGTGAGGGTGTAGGAGTGATGGGTGGGATGGTGAGGGTGTAGGAGTGATGGGTGGGATGGTGAGGGTGTAGGAGTGATGGGTGGGATGGTGAGGGTGCGGACTTGATGGGTGGGATGGTGAGGGTGAGGATTTAATGGGTGGGGTGGTGAGGGTGAGGGAGTGGCGGGGGGATGGTAAGGGTGTGGACTTGATGAGTGGGATGGTAAGGGTGTGCAGGTGATGGGTGGGATAGTGAGGGTGTGAGCATGGTGGGTGGTTGTTATGTGAAAGAGTGATGGATGGAAAAGGGGAGGGTGTAAGAGTGTGGGAGTGATAAGTGGTGAGGGTGTGGGAGTGATGTGTGGTGAGGGTGTGTGGGTGTGATGGGTGGTGAGGGTGTGGGAGTGATGGGTGGTGAGGGTGTGGGAGTGATGGGTGGTGAGGGTGTGGGAGTGATGGGTAGTGAGGGTGTGTGGGTGTGATGGGTGGTGAGGGTGTGGGGTGATGGGTGGTGAGGGTGTGGGAGTGATGTGTGGTGAGGGTGTGGGAGTGATGGGTGGTGAGGGTGTGGGAGTGATGGGGAGTGAGGGTGTGGGAGTAATGAGTGGTGAGGGTATGGTAGTGATAGGTGGTGAGGGTGTGTGGATGATGGATGGTGAGGGTGTGGGAGTGATGGGTGGTGTGGGTGATGGGTGGTGAGGGTGTGGGAGTGATGGGTGGTGAGGGTATGGGTGATGGATGGTGAGGGTGTGTGGGTGATGGATGGGATGGTTTCAGTGTAGTTGACACACCTCATGGAGAGGGTAGTATAGGACAGGCTTGCTGACCTTTGACCTCTGACCTCCACATTGACCACACCCACTCCATCATCTTTGCATGTGTTTTCTCCCCACAGAGGGAATGGACTACTCAGGAAAGACGTTTGAGGTCAAGTTTGATGTGGGCGTGACCATGCTATCGCTGAACGTGCGTATCATAGCTGACAAGGTGGCCAATGAGACAGAGGAGGTCTTCACAGCCACCATCACAGGAGTGGACACCACTAGAGTCAGTATCGGAGAACCGAGCTCTACATCCATCTTCATAGTGGATGGTGGGTACAGAGGGGGTGGGTACAAGGGTGAGAGGGTGCTGTAAGGGATGTCGTTGTGTTATGAGAACAAGGGTGAGGGATGTGGTGTGGATGGGTGTGGGTGTACGGGTATGGGGGTAGGTGTATTCCCGGTGGTTTGGGTGTGGGAGAGGGTGTGCATGTGGAGTGATGGGGACTATGAGAGCTAGTGGTGTGGTGTGTGTGTGTGTGTGTATGTGTGTGTGTGTGTGTGTGTGTGTGTGTGTGTGTGTATGTGTCCCAACATCCTACATGTACCAAAGCTCAGCTTAAAGCTCATGCCAAGAAAACAATCTCAGCAGCTGACAACGACTCCAACAAATCCCATCTCCTTGGCTTACGAGTGCAGGGTAAGATCTTTCATGATGATGCGGACTACACCTACTGGGCAGTTGCAGTATCTTCACTCCCTAATAGGGAGATGAAGTTTCATATAATGCCTCCATAGACACCCTGCCCACCAACTCGAACCTAGCCCTCTGGTACAGAGGTCAGGTTTTGCCCCGATGTAAACTCTGTGGGTTCCCATCCCAGACACTCAAACACATCCTGAACAAATGCGAGGTAGCCCTGCACCAACGCCGTTTCAATCCGAGGCACGACTCTGTTCTATCCCTAATTCATTCGTTCCTTAAAAGCCACATCACCAGCTACACCATTCTCGCCGATCTCCCAGATACCAATTATACCTTCCCCACCCACATTGCTCTGACCACTGAGAGGCCTGACATTGTACTTTGGAATGACAAGACACGGTCTGTCATTCTAATAGAACTGACCGTCCCTTTTGAAGACAACTTCTCTGATGCGGCACAACGGAAAGCTAACCGATACCATGACTTGCTACAACTGTGTTCCACCAACAAGTACAAAGCGCAACTGTACACTGTCCAAGTTGGCTCCAGAGGGGTGATTGATCTGCCCTCTATATCTTGCATTAAAACCATCTGCAAACCTAGGCAAAATTCCTGGTACAACCTCTTGGTATCACTCTCAAGAGCTGCTATTGCTGGGTCATTTGTAATCTGGTGCAGCAGGAATCAGCCCTGAACTCTTCTTGACTATAACGTGTGCAACCCATCCTGTGTGTTCCATCTGGCTACTCCTAACACACCTGTCTCATTTAAGTACACAAATATAGATTAGTATCATCCTATTTATGCAAGTACCTCAGTAGAGTCATTAGAATGCTTACTACACATTGTGTAGGTAATCCCACTGTGCCATGTTTGGAAAATCATGTAGGCAGTGCATTCTTTTATCAATGACTCCTCCAAACATCATTTATTTATCCATTAGTGTTGTATTTGCTTACATGCTGTGGTTTTAATAATGATGTTGGAGTGAAAAAAAAAAATAAAAATAAAAATAAAAAAAAAGTGTGTGTGTGTGTGTGTGTGTGTGTGTGTGTGTGTGTGTGTGTGTGTGTGTGTGTGTGTGTGTGTGTGTGTGTGGAATGATGGAGACTATGAGAGTGGTGTGGTGTGTGTGTGTGTGTGTACATGGTGAGAGGACTGTGAGAGGTGTGTGGGGTATGGTGAGTGGAGTAGCATGTGTGAACAAGTCGTACACCGGTCTAATACCATGTCTTCTTCCGTGTGTAGTGGTAGACCCAGCTGGAGGAGGCGTTAGAAATGACTCAGTGGTTGGAGATCCCCTCTACACCATTCCCCTTCGTCAGTACCCGGAGTCCATCCGTCCAGAGTTCAAGGGGGAGGTTGTGTCTTTGTGCTATGAGTTTGCCGGTACCAGTGGCCAGTACTACAGCCTCATCTCTGACAGGTGCACCTTTGCCAATGCTCACTATGCTGCAGCGGCCGTAGATCCCTCCATCCACATCATGTCCGAGATCGGCATACGAACAGAAGGAGCAAACCTTAGCTGCCATGATGTCCGTGTGCGGCTGGAGGGCTGTCAGGTCCTTCTGGACGGACAGCCCTTTACAGGGACCTTCAGAGCCAATGGGATCATCCTCATGACCAACAGGAGGAGAGCCAGGATTGAGACTGATAACTGTGCACCCAGCAGGAGGCTGGTCATGTGGGTGTCATGTGACCAGACTGGTGACATTGACATGTTGCACTTCACAGTTTCCAGGGGAGAGGCTATAGACCCAACTGGTCATGGACTGATAGGTGTGTGTGTGTGTGTGTGTGTGTGTGTGTGTGTGTGTGTGTGTGTGTGTGTGTGTGTGTGTGTGTGTGTGTGTGTGTGTGTGTGTGTGTGTGTGTGTGTGTGTGTGTGTGTGTGTGTGTGTGTGTGTGTGTGTGTGTGTGTGTGTGTGTGTGTGTGTGTGTGTGTGTGTGTGTGTGTGTGTGTGGCAATCCCAGATCTACAAGACTCACTCTTGTGCTCTGCAGGTCAGTTCTGGAATATCCCAGTGGACATCACTCCCTACAGTGGGCCCTATGGAGAGGAGAATGTCACTGAAGCAGATCAAATCTATGACATCAACTTCCGTCCTCCGGGAAAACCCCAGCGGTCTATCTTAGCCGAGCTGGGGTCCAACACCTGGGACAACAGAAAGAAGCCATGTTTGTTTGCAGGTGACAGCTATGGTGGTCCTATCTGGGAGGCCCCTCCGGAGTACGGCTCCGTCATCGAAGGAGACGAGGATTCCTATGAAGTTGACTCCTTATTCGATCACGAGTTTGAATACTCTCAGTTCGTGGTCCAATGCTAACCAATTGGGCCATTGGATTTGTATTTGATGTCATCACATTAATTCCAACATTGCTTAATATGCCACTTTGTAACTTTTAAACACCAATCATTATTCTTGATAGTGAATATATTATAAATAGATATAATTATTAATTTACTTCACAGAAATTTATTGTGTACGTTGAATTAAAATCTCACTTGTTGATCATGATGCACATCAACTATATACACTGCACCATCAGTTTGTCTCTGATGCCTATACTGGGATGCATGCTAACCCAGCCCCTCCCCCACTGCACCCACCCCTTACCCATGCATGCAGCCCCTCCCCCACTGCACCCACCCCTTACCCATGCATGCAGCCCCTCCCCCACTGCACCCACCCCTTATACCCATGCATGCAGCCCCTCCCCCACTGCACCCACCCCTTACCCATGCATGCAGCCCCTCCCCCACTGCACCCACCCCTTACCCATGCATGCAGCCCCTCCCCCACTGCACCCACCCCTTACCCATGCATGCAGCCCCTCCCCCACTGAACTAACATGCAAGCATATGGCCACGTACAGGCTTTCTTTAAAAGACAATGCATGGAATAAATCCACATTAACAAAGGATGCAACTTGAGCTCCAAGATTAATGATATTGTGAACTACATAATATATTATATATACAAACATTGGAATTTCCAAAAGAGGACAACCTTCCTACAAAGGACAGGGCCTCCTTATTTGGAGGTTCCATTGACAGTATTTGAGCTGAACTTCAGTGAGGATTGCACATACTATTAACTATGTCTGGATAGATGTGAACGAGAGAGCTACTTTAGCTAGTACAGCATAAACCTAACATTTGTGCTCGAAATCTTCATGTCTGAGCAATTCCAAGATTTGTACTGCGAGCATTTCCCATGTTAGGTAGACAATGCATGAGCCAAGAAGCTTGGTAGTCAGTGCTGCTTGTGTTGACGGGCCCTTGACTGCTAGCAGAGAAGAACTTCGTGTGGCACCAAAATGGGATAAGGAATGGATAGCTCTGGTGCTATGCTATCATTATAGGCCTATCCGTACACTACGTAAACGGTCACCATTTGTCCGTGGTACGCGTTCCGTCCCTGGCAGTATAACTTCGTGTACTATAAGCTCTCCCCCTGACCTCCCGTATGGCAAGTAGTCTTCTGGGAGTAATACGACGAAGATAGAAGACAATCTGCTACGGTCTACAGGTGCGCACGTGTACGTACAAATGTTTGTGAGCAGTTGACGTGTTCGTAACATGAGTTTGATGTGTAACTTTGCTCGTGTGCGGTTCGCGTGGCCGGTGCAGTTGCTCACCCCTCCACTCCCGGTGCTACAATGGCTTCTCTCGCTGTAGGTATTATGGGCAGAAGATACTGCCCCAGGGGCGGCGGATGGCTGCTTTCAGTGTTGTTCGTCGTTTTGGCGATACAGCAGGAAGTGAAAGGCCAAGAAGGTTAGCGTATGTGCATTTCTCGTTCACGATTCCTATAGTCCGACCATCACGATAGTGATTAGGTTTACGGCCAGGAGCTATCATCGTAGTATAGTGTGCCATGTGCAAGTGATGCGGAGATAATCTCCTCTGCACCTACTTATCATATTGAAGCATGCTAATATGTAATTAACTCTGCTGTAAGGAGCAGTAGGTTTTCATCATGGGGTGTTGGGAAATCCCATTTCAAACATGTGCCCTGACATGGACCTTCTGGTGGGTTTGCTGATGGCCGAGCACTGCTCATTTCTTTCTCTTCCTTTGCATTGGGGCATGAGTGTGCAAGACAATGGTTGTCTGCTTTGTCATAATGAATATCATTATAACTTCCTTACCTAACTGCTGGTCTGGGAACATGGCTATTGTCCATAGTGTTGACCCCTCCTGGAGCTTTGATAGGTTCCCTTGTGGGTGTGGGGAACTATGAATATAATTAAATAGGACAATTGCTAATGAGGCTAGCAGCCAGCTGGCATTGTTCACTGTATCAACTGAAGACTGTCCTTAGTGTGGGTGTGGAAAGTATAGCAGCTAATATTATTACTAGTTGTGAACAAAGTTCAGAACCTCACTATTGCTAAAAGGAAAATTAAATTTTAAAATAGAAATTACATTTGATCAGATATAACCACACAATGCATGTAATGTCAATCAAATACGTATAATTTTATCACATGAACAGTAGTTAGTCAAATCATAGAGCCACTGAAGTGTTCCATGTAAAAGTGGAACAAAACAGCAAAAGTGCGCAACACAAGAACAATATTGATCTGTAGTTTGTCAATTAATACCTTTCTATGATAGGGCCGGTGGAACCAGTCCGGTTGGTCAGGTTTTGGCCGGACCAATATTCAGGCAAGTCTTAGAAAAAAAAAACTCAGTGAAAAGGCTTACATGAGGATCTAGCTAAATACTTACATTATATAATACCATTAATCATATTATCTGAAATATAAACATCATTTGTAGAGCTATCTTTACAAAAATATAGCCTTTTTGCAAAGAAATTGACTTGGACCTCTTGAGATCGCGCTAAGTCAGCCATTTTTAACCTCAAAACTTTCTCACTATGTGAATATTAATCAGACAAAATGGCATGGCAGCGGTAACCACTATCCATGGCCTGACCAACTGCAAACACCTTCCACCGGCCCTGTATGACACTTTACATTTCTTACTTCTTTTCGCTAAATCACTTCTTATGAAATCCAAAGATAGAACATATTGAACTCCAAACAAAACAGGCTCCGCCAGTTTAATATTTGCCAGCAGTGTGTAATTCCTTTAGTTTGTCATTTTTATAGCATGTCCCCAAACAAAGTTGTCAGAGAAAGAAGACGTCCTATAGACTTTGTCGAAACAACGAAGAAAGTAAACAGAGCACTCTTGGAGATAGCGCCATATTAATCTACACATGTCCTTGCGCATGTGCACTCGCAAAGAACGTGCCCCTAAAGATGTGCGACACAATGGCTGACGCAATGGCTACTCAATTCGATCACCCGAATAACAAAATTGTGAATCCTACTGCTTACCGGTAGGAACTTGAAAATCGCTGTTTTAGACATTATTGTGCAAAAATAATCAAGATTGTTAAAATTTTCATATCGGTCAAGATGGGACTGTCAGGGACCCAAACGTAAGTGACTTTGGGCGCGTTTTGTTTAGTACCCAGTGGGGAAATGTACATATTAAAGCTTACCTTATCACATTGGGGGGTGCTAGGTGGCTTAGTGGACTAATGAAGTGACTACAGAGCTGGGCTATGGAATGGATCCAGGTCCATTCCCAGTGATGGTGTCTTGGCCTTTTTTCTCTGTACCCCCCAACCACCACCAAGAGAACTCAGAAGAATGAAGACTGTCCACTACAGCTACCGAACTGATTAACACTGTGTAATTTGACAATTGACCTTATAATGATTACCGTATTCGCTCTAAAAATTCGTCATTCCAATTTTTCGTCAGGCACAATGAACCGGTATTTCCTTACTCTAATGCTGACGAATGCTTGGCGCTCTATTTTCGTCATTTTACTCTAATTTTCGTCATTGACCAGAAGCAATCTAATCATAAAACAAAACCGCTCTAATGTTTCGTCTACATTCTAAAGATTCGTCGGAAAATTCTAAATTTTCGTCAGCGGCAGCCATGTTGCTTATTCATATTCTAATGACATCAAATGACGAAAAAATGGGCAAACAGTTGGTGACGAATTTTTAGAGCGGATACGGTATGTACTTGTTTGTTTGTTGTTTGCTTGGCGGTTCCCCAGTCTAAACAAGAATAATCAATCAATCAATCAAACATAGAACATGTCTGCCCACTTCCGTTATTGCCACTTCACTGCTACTTAACTTTAAAACCAACTTGCACTGGCACACAAAAAAACGACATATTGGCCAAAATATACGATTAAGTGCGTGGGTGTCTCAATCAGACTCCCCTATACGACGGAAACAATTAACCTCACTAAACCGCTCGGTAATTATTCAAATTTAGTGTATATAATACAGTGAAACATCTCTAATCGGACACTCTATGGGGCTTGAATAGAGTGTTAGATTAGGAGATTGTCAGATTACAGAGTGACTCTTTCCATACTTAAGTATGGTGACAGTACCACATCAGATGGTCGGATTGGAGAGAATGTCAGATTAGAGAGGTGTCGGATTAGAGAGGTTTAACTGTACTTTTATTTACAGTTGAACCTCTATAGCACTAACCCTGGATACAATGATCTCCTTGATATAAGAAGAGGCCTTAGAATGTACACCTATTTATTGTAAATGAGCCCTGTAGTGAACACCCTGATGTAGTGAACCTTTCAGCAGTCCTGAGGTGGTTGAGAGATTAGACTGGATGCTATCAGTCTGTAATGTAGCACTGCAGTGTGGTCAGGACAATACTCTGTGTTGTGGTTAGAATGTTGGTAAAATTTGTAGAAGCATTTCCTGACAGGATCAGGATGGCTTTACCTCTGAGTCAGACTAGGTTTGGAAACTTTACAGCAACTGTAAACACAGATGCTGAACTATCAAAAACTAATTAGGCAATAATAACTGAGAAATGCATTTATTTAATTACAATGTGGAAGGTTTTTATGTCCCATGACCACAACATATGTACTGTGCTAACACAACTAGCGAGTGTAAGTTTGGCATTGTGTTTCAAACCACTGAAAATAAATGCATTGCCAATTTTCACTTGCACTGCTCTGTGCTGCCCGATTGACTCAATGTAGTCACCGTGAATTTTGTATGACATGATAGTTGAAATGTTGTGATGTGTGATGAGTACTGTTTGGTTTCAGCTGACCTGCATGAATGTAGAGGACTTTTCCAAGGTTACAAATGCAATGGAAGGTGTATGTGTCTCTCGTATTACAGAAATACATTCAGTTTCTCAAATTATGTTGGTGATACATGTAGACTAAGAGAGAGATTATTTAGTGTGTCTATGGTTCAAACCGCATCAGAGTGAAAGTTTTACCCCACATGTAAGACCCAACCCACATGTAAGACCCAACCCACATGTAAGACCCAACCCACATGTAAGACCCAACCCACATGTAAGACCCAACCCACATGTAAGACCCAACCCACATGTAAGACCCAACCCACATGTAAGACCCAACCCACATGTAAGACCCAACCCACATGTAAGACCCAGCCCACATGTAAGACCCAACCCACATGTAAGACCCCACCCACATGTAAGACCCAGCCCACATGTAAGACCCAACCCACATGTAAGACCCAACCCACATGTAAGACCCAACCCACATGTAAGACCCAACCCACATGTAAGACCCAACCCACATGTAAGACCCAACCCACATGTAAGACCCAACCCACATGTAAGACCCAACCCACATGTAAGACCCAACCCACATGTAAGACCCAACCCACATGTAAGACCCAACCCACATGTAAGACCCAACCCACATGTAAGAACCAGCCCACATGTGAGACCCAACCCACATGTAAGAACCAGCCCACATGTAAGACCCAACCCACATGTAAGACCCAACCCACATGTAAGACCCAACCCACATGTAAGACCCAACCCACATGCGCAGGTATAACATGTGCATATTCTGTAAACAGAGGGGCGTTGTGTGGTTTACAAAGGAATTTGATTCAAAATTTACACGTTTTACTAATGTACATGCGTTAGTCACATGAATGTTTTGGAGTCGGCTTGAAATGTAGACCTTCTCGTTCTCAAACCGAAGTGAATTGTATCGAATATCGCAACATTCTGCACATTTTGTGTTTTCAAAACGTTCTAATAGTTATTCGTTTGTGCTAGAAGAAATACCGTACGCTCGGAAACTTTCGCGGTTTTCGCAGTACTGCATGGCATCCGCGAAAAATAAATCCGTGAAAATCCTATACTACCCTTTATGTTCAGCGCTATGCACAGGAGTCTTTTCAAAGAACAAAGAAGCGGGGGGGGGGGGGAACGTTTCGTATAATATTATACCGTTCGTTTTCTCGTCCGTTATGTCGATCAAGTCATTCTTTACCCCCATCAGACGCACCATATCCGACTAAAATCTGGAAGGCAGCTGGAGAAGATCAACTGCAACAATTTGCACTTGTATTGATAACCGTTCCACGGACTAACAACCACGCTAACAAACAGAGCAGCCATGTTTCAGTGCATAATTTATATAGGATAACATATTGTTGAACATATATAAAATCCAATCTAAGATCCGTGAATTTGCTAATTCTGCATCCGCGAATAATTTAGTACTGCGAAAATCCTCTAGTGTTGCGTCCGTGAAAATTTAGTACCGCGAAAATTTCCGAGCACACGGTATCAATTTCACCGATTGTTACCATTGCTTGGTGACGTCATCATATCGCGTGACCGCCTTGTGACAAACGGCAAGAGAGAGACTTTTGCAAGGAGTGAATTTCTTTCGTAAACCCGGTCATCTAAACGGTTGTGTAGAGGAGCCATGTCGCGGGAGTTTGATCACGATAGGTAAAACTAAATTTTCACCGCTGTCGATTTTGATAGCATGCTCCATTCCCAACATGTGCACAAGTTTGTGGGTTTACTCTGTGTCAAAAACAACATTTTGATGGACATCTCACGAACGAAAGAGAATGGTAAGTTTGACCGCGGTGAAAATTTAGATATTGATGTTAGAATGTTCGTGACAGAGTATGGCTGTTCTAAACGATGGTTTACATGACCGGGTTTTGCACTAAAGTTTTTTTAAAGGTCCGAATCTGTGGTCGTTTTTTCGGCTTTGCGAAGTATTAATAACAAAGTTAAGTGAACTGTTGTAGCATTAAATAGTCATATCGATGTTTTGTATGCTTTTTGTATTCCGTAAGTACACTAAACGCAAGAAAAGTGGGGGTTGATTTCAGCCGACTTTAGGGCGGCCATTTTGTTAACACTGCACATGTGCACATGTCACACCTGCGTGTAAGATCCAACCCACATGTAAGACCCAACCCACATGTAAGAACCAGCCCACATGTAAGACCCAACCCACATGTAAGACCCAACCCACATGTAAGAACCAGCCCACATGTAAGACCCAACCCACATGTAAGACCCAACCCACATGTAAGACCCAACCCACATGTAAGAACCAGCCCACATGTAAGACCCAACCCACATGTAAGAACCAGCCCACATGTAAGACCCAACCCACATTTAAGACCCAACCCACATGTAAGACTCAACCCACATGTAAGACCCAACCCACATGTAAGACCCAACCCACATGTAAGACCCAACCCACATGTAAGACCCAACCCACATGTAAGACCCAACCCACATGTAAGACCCAACCCACATGTAAGACCCAACCCACATGTAAGACCCAACCCACATGTAAGACCCAACCCACATGTAAGAACCAGCCCACATGTAAGAACCAGCCCACATGTAAGACCCAACCCACATGTAAGACCCAACCCACATGTAAGACCCAACCCACATGTAAGACCCAACCCACATGTAAACCTAATCTCGAATGTAAATCCTGCAGTACTTGGTACTACTGTGTTATATCAATTGTTAGCAGTCTTGTCTTTTGAAATAATTGTCTTTGTCATCCTTAGATACAGTAACAGTTCTTTTCAACAGTTCAGCAGTGTCTGTTACTGAAGGTAGTAATGTTGGCGTCCAGCTGATAGCACAAGGAACATATGATAAGGGCTTTACAGTAAATCTGACATTCCAAGATGGAACTGCCAGTGAGTGTAGCTCATTGCATGCATTTGAGTAGCCCTATGCTTACTCAGCAGGTACTGTTTGACGAATGTTTGACTATTCTTTTCTACAGGACTATTCCGTGACTACCTCTACCCTGGTTATCCCAATGTAAATCTTACTGTGACCTTTGCACCTGGGTCACTATCATCAACTGTGTTCAATGTGATAGCTATTGGTAATAATGCATTTGATCCTGTACAGAGGAGATTTACTGTTGGATTTGACCTCCCTGATGTCTCAGGGTTACGTCTGAGGAAGGGTAGACCAGACAGGCTCAGTGTGTCTATCACAGATGATGACTGTGAGTGATTTTTGAGTAGTGCATTTATTGTTGTGAAATGATTGTCAATGTCTCTATGATGTAGTTGTGGCAGTATCCTTCACAAGCCCTTCTCAGAGAGTGAATGAGGATATTGGATCTATTCCAGTACAACTGAAGAGCAGAGGATTTTATAGCAGATCTTTCCAAGTCTCCTTCACTTGTGTGGAGGTAGCTCCTGTGGAAGCAGAAAGTGGGTATACTTCTCTAAATTGACCCTTTAAGTTATGTAAAGCGCTACATTTAGAAAATTAATGTTTTTGTGGTTATGTGTGTGAGGGGGAAGGGTGTGGGGGGTAAAATTAGATATTAGTGAACTACAGGGGTAGACCATGGTATCTAGGTGGTCCACATGCACTATTAGAGGAAAAGGATGGGTTTTCAGGGGAATACCCTCTCCTAAGTTTGACCCTATTATATGTAATTTGTCATTAGAATAATTACTTAAGTGCCCTAACCGTTTTGGTCAGAATACAGGCGGTTCAGCGAAACAGGAAAAAATTTGCAAATCTTGGCCTATTTGGTGGTCTCATTGTTCCATTTGGTGCTCAATACATCATGTTACAAGGTCTAAAATGTATGCACAGTACATACAGAAAGTATAATGGTCAATAT
>CAUJGJ010000315.1:102500-105000 GCA_963170055.1 Halisarca cf. caerulea | reverse complement strand
ACGCACTCGAATCACTTGCAAGGCATTGGAGTGTAAGTGCACAGCTGAACATTCATTGAACATACTGTTTGTTGTAACTGGACGATTGTTTTGAAAACAATTGCCATATTTGGCAATTGTTTTCAAAACAATTCCTCTAACTCCTTCCTGTATAAATTCATACTTCTCTATTACTATTATATAAATTCTCTATTATAAGACTTTTCTTCAAATCTATATTATATATATATATATGTATTAGTTAAACCATGGCTCTTCGTGGTGTCTATCATTTATCACACTCGCTTCGCTCGTGTGATAAATGACGCGACACCACGAAGTGCCATGGTTTAACTGACTTAGCTAATGTTTTCCCACGGATTGGCGCGGGAGGTGCGTACACCGGGTAAACAGTTGGCTACTGTACTTCAGATCCCAGAGATGGACGATCGTAGCTTTTACCGAGAATGCTGATCGTGCGCGTCGTCCCCAGGGTTAGGACCACCGAATACGGAGTAGGCACCCTCTGAGACCAGGGCGACTTGTTGCCTAAACCATTGATCGAAAAGAAGTTGGAAAAGGCCGCTGGCGAGACATTGAAGCCGAGCAAAGAGAGGCAGTTTCGTTCGATCTATTTCCCAATTCGCTCAGCTGTAGTTTGGCTCTGTACAACTGTAAAATCACCATTTGGCAGTGTCAATTTTAGCGGATATCGTTACGCGATGGAAACTTTTGGTTTGCAAAGCCTGTCAATCATACCTAACGCCTTACTTGCCTGACTACTCTAATAACAGCATTCTCACTAATGTTGTCTGCTTTGTGAGACAAGGGTCTGCGTGAAACATCAATGTGCACGCTTTTTAGCTCAAAAATACTGATTTGGCTGAGCTTTGTAGTGTGAAAGACCACCTTTCAGTCAGGTGTGTGAAGTTGGACTAGAGTATTTAAATAAAAAGACAATTGAAAACATGTACAAAGAATTTCAAAGCAATGTCATTCATGCAATGAGGGGCTGCATGCATGGTCCATTGTCCTTGCTCTTCAGGTAGAAGCTATACAGCCAGTTGGTCTCATGATTATTGTTTGTCACTTAGCTATGGCTGTAAGTACTGTCCTCCTAAGGTCACATTTATCACATCGTTTTAATCCATAGCACACTACACCAATTTATAACACACTGCTCCAATTAATATCACATTGAATCTTATGGTATACAGTGTATAGCAAATGGGAATAACCATGGTAACATTAGCTAAATATATATATCGGACGAGCGTTACACACCGGAAGTCCAAATGAAAACAATATAGGGGCTGCCTGTGGCATCCCTAAAAAGATCAATTTTGTCACATAACGAATTTTTAGAAGATATACAGTAAGAAGTTTTTAGAAGGCCAATGACATAATTTTTTTTTGCTTGCGGGATGGTTTAGATGTGAAAATATCCAATATTAATGTGCTGATTGGTGCATTTTGGGGGAATTTACAGTACATGAAAATTTGTCTATTTTTAGACATGTGATTATTATTGATTTTGTGGGGAGGAGTGCTTGTGATGTCACCGTAAGAATAGTGTAAACTAGGCATAATAGTATATTGCAGTATGTTGTGCATTTGGGAATGCTGAATTTTGATGAAACATTCATGTCAATTATCATTTACTGAGCTAAAATTTCATTTATAAGATTAATGACTTACATGTCATTGTTATTGCATGTATTACACATGTAGTCTAGCTCACTATAACTGTTGTCATCTTATTCTACAGATGCTGACTACAGAGATCCACAAACTTTGGTGGAAAGTGGTGTGGTCACTTTTGACCGACGTCTTGGTCTGGTATCCAGTTCTCTGACCATTCCTCTCTTCTCTGACAACATCGCTGAGGGTACAGAATACTTTGGACTGACATTTGTAGCAGTCACTGATGAGACTGAAGACAACCCTATAAACATCACACCAGTGGATCCAACTCAGGTCTTAGTGGCTATTGAGGACACTAATGGTATGCACTCACAAAGAGTACATCGAGCTGTGTTTGTTATGTTTACCCTGTGTGTGTGTGTGTGTGTGTGTGTGTGTGTGTGTGTGTGTGTGTGTCTGTGTGTGTGTCTGTGTGTGTGTCTGTGTGTGTATGTGTGTGTGTGTCTGTGTGTGTGTGTGTGTCTGTGTGTGTGTCTGTGTGTGTGTGTGTGTGTGTGTGTGTATGTGTGTGTGTGTGTGTGTGTGTGTGTGTGTGTGTGTGTGTGTGTGTGTGTGTGTGTGTGTGTGTGTGATGTGGGTGTGTGGGTGTGTGGGTGTGTGGATGTTTGTGTGGGTGTGTACATCAACTCATGTTCAGTGGCAATGGTGTTTCATTACATTAAATGCAGAAATAGTAATAACTCACAGTTGCTGTAAAAGGTAAAAAATGTCCAAAAAGGTGAATTTAAAACTATTAGTGAAAACCCTGCATGGTTGTCAGGGTATTAAAAAGGCATACATGTAGGGAAAGTATCGAGTTGATAAATCAGTTGTTAAC
>CAUJGJ010000315.1:92500-95000 GCA_963170055.1 Halisarca cf. caerulea | reverse complement strand
GTTGTCATAGCGATGACAGATGGAACAGCAACTGGTATTGCACTGTATAGCTATTCTCAGCAATGAACCACACCCACCACCTGGTTACCCTACACTGTACACACCCACCACCTGGTTACCCCTCACCATACACACCCACCACCTGGTTAGCCCTCACTGTACACACCCACCACCTGGTTACCCTACACTGTACACACCCACCACCTGGTTACCCCTCACTGCACACACACACCACCTGGTTATCCCTCACTGTACACACCCACCACCTGGTTACCCCTCACTGCACACACCCATCACCTGGTTACCCCTCATTGTACACACCTATGCCAAATAGTTACTCTTTCCTGATAACTTCTTTCCTACTCTTCTCTATATCTGAGGTGGTGCTGATTTTGATGACACAAATTTGAACATTCGCTTTGAACCCAGTGAAGTTAAAGTTCAAGAAAGGGAGGTTGAGATATTAGGGGATGACCTGAATGAAGGAGATGAGTGGTTTATAGTTACACTGTCTAGAGTCAGTTTGACTTCCATGTGCTACAAGATTGAGAATGGAACCCTGAACATGACCATTGGAGATGATGATGGTACTTTTGTGTGCAGTACTCATATAATATGTTATAGTTATTGTCTGCTGTTATTAACACTATATCAGTTTTACATGTCATGTGTGTATGCTCCTCTGTGTGGGCTGCTCAGCCAAGATGGCTGCTCCCAATGTCACCAGTAGAGTGTGAAGAACTGACATGTCATCAGGCTTACAAGGAAACAAGACACCTACTTATTCTCCTCACTATCTCTCCAGGCATCACCATTTACTTCCAGCAAGGAGAGTACTCTGTGGAAGAAGGCACTGACCTTTCAGTCCACCTCAACATCAGCGGACACATTCAGTATCCCTTTACAGTGGAAGTGCTACCATGTTCACAGCTCAATGGACCCAGACCGGACACTAAGATACCAGACGGGGCCAACAAGGCCACCAGTAAGTGAAGAGTGTAGAGACACCAATGGAATGTGTGTATACTGTAATGTGTGTACAGTACATGCGTGCAGTACATGCACACAGTACATGCACACAGTACAGAGAATTCTTGTTAATCCGCCACAATTCGTTTTGAAGAATATTGGCGGATTAATGAGTTTGGCGGATTATCCAAATCAATTTGCAGTATTTTGTCATAATTCATGCACAAAATTGATGGCAAATAAAAGGGTTTGGTGGATAAAGAGGTGGTGGATTAATGAGAATTCACTGTACATTCACACAGCACATGTACACAGTACATGCACACAGTACATGCACACAGTGCATGCATATGGTGGAGCCTATGTACTCTGATATGTTTGTATAGTCCAACATTCTACCTAACCTGGCCATGTCCTGAGGGACTACCTAACCTGGCCATGTCCTGAGGGACTACCTAACCTGGCCATGTCCTGAGGGACTACCTAACCTGGCCATGTCCTGAGGGACTACCTAACCTGGCCATGTCCTGAGGGACTACCTAACCTGGCCATGTCCTGAGGGACTACCTAACCTGGCCATGTCCTGAGGGACTACCTAACCTGGCCATGTTCTGAGGGAATATCACTGTAGTTGGGTATACGAAAACACTACCAGATGTGGGTTGCAGGGTTTCCAGTCAACTGTATAACTGAATAATGAACGATGTAGATTTGTTTTACCAGAAAACCTCACAGATTGTGAAGGAACTGGTTACCTGAGGTGCAGATAAGTGAGGTCTGACTGTGTGTCAGTCATTCCTGTTGGAGGACCTCCACATTCTTGCCTCAAGTTTGTAGTGGTTTGACACCCACTCACTGTAGTAGGGTTCCGGGATGGAGTACCTAGTGTGCACAGTCAGACCTCACTTACCTGCCCACATCTGCTGTGGATGATATTGCAGATGAAGTGAGGTAGCTGGATAAATGAGGGAGCAGTAGTATAGTGTACAGTAGGATTATTGCAGATTTGTTGCAGTAAAAACTATCAACAAAAGGCTTTTTAGTTGTGCATAAATCGAGGTAAACTCTGTTGACCATACTATAAGAAGCACCATCACAGTGGCAAATACTCACAGTAAGAAGAGAGGACTTCAGCATGTAAAGACACAACTACTCTAAAATTCTGCTCTTAACTTCTAAAAAGCTCCAACTCAAGCTAGGGTAGATAGAAATGTAAAAACTACTGCAGAAGGCGAGGGAACTGGATGTCTGAGGTGTGGATGAGTGAGGTCTAACTGCACCATCATTTGTTAACCAGCATAGTCCTGACTGCAGTAGAAGCTTCATTTGTTAACCAGCATAGTCCTGACTGCAGTAGAAGCTTCAGTGGTGGACCCTCAAAAAAGGGATGCAGAGTGATAGTAAACCTCTCTACAAAGGACAGGACTTAGGAACTGAGAACCCTAGCTTCCTGTCCATCCTTTGTTCCAGTAGAGGACAACCTCTCTACAAAGGACAAAGCAACTGAATTTGTATTTGGAGGTCCCACTGT
>CAUJGJ010000315.1:85000-87500 GCA_963170055.1 Halisarca cf. caerulea | reverse complement strand
ACGAAGAAAACTTTCACGAATCGTCCAAAAGAAATTCTAAGGAAGATAACTTTCGCGAATTTCGCAGATTGGTAAGGCAGCCATTGTGGAAGTGGCCATATCAAAGCATGGTTGTTCCACGTGTGTGGACAAGATGGAAACCTACGTACTAGAAACTGTCGTGTGAGGCTATCTTGCCTATAAGGAGCTCTGGGAACTTGCCTTATCTCCTTGTTTGCAGCCGTAATCGTAGATGAAGGTACTGTATAAGCAGAGAGGACCGGTAGTGTCGGTTTAGAAGGTCGAAAGTACTTGAACAAATCCATAGCTATAAGCTGTACTACTAAGTGTTACGACCAAGTATATCTTCAAATGAAGGGCTTAGCATGAACAAAACTGGTTACATGGCGTCCTCGATAGCGTCTACGTACTGAATAACACACCGCATGGCTTCACTCATCAGTATGCTTCACCTCCCCGGACCCGTAATGTAGCGCCCCTGTTTTGACTTTTTGTAAATAAAAGTTTCGCAAATGCTCTCTTGTTCGTGAAATTCACAAACGTTTTCTCCCGCAAAATTATTCCACTTTACGGTAAAAGGTTTAGTAAGCACTGTGTGTATGATCTCTGTGTAAAGTAAGCTTGTGTTTTGCTGGTGAAGGGCATGTTGCAATCATTGTGATTGTGTCTTGCACATGATTTCCACATGAGTGTCACATGCCCCCTACATCACCTCCTTGCAGTACTGATGTTCAACCTGACTGTGGTCCCTCAGGAGTCAGTAGAGGGAACGAGAGTCCTTGCTCGCATCTTGGCTACTGTGGAGTATGAGATTGACTTCATGGTTTCCTTTGTCATCACTGATGGAACAGCAATTCGTTAGTTGATGGGAGGGTGACTGGTGATGGATGGGAGGGTGACTGGTGATGGATGGGAGGGTGACTGGTGATGGATGGGGGGTGACTGGTGATGGGTGGGAGGGTGACTGGTGGTGGGTAGGAGGGTGACTGGTGATGGATGGGAAGGGGACTTGTGATGGATGGGAGGGTGACTGGTGATAGGTGGGAGGGTGACTGGTGGTGGGTGGGAGGATGACTGGTGGTGGGTGGGAGGGTGACTGGTGGTGGGTGGGAGGGTGACTGGTGATGGATATTCTATCATCCTGCTCACAGGCTACTTGGACTACAACTTCCACAATGTCTCTCTCATGGACATGTTTACACCCGGAGACAACACACACACCATGGAGATTGCCTTCCTGGAGGATAACATAGTGGAAGGTGCTGAAATGTTCACTGTGGCTATAATGGTGTCTGGCTCCTCTAGACCATTTCGTCTCCCACCACCAGTAGAAGTCACTATTTTGGATGAGGATAGTGAGTTGTGGGCTCTATGCGTAGTGTCAAGTCTGTCCACTGTATGTGTGTGTGTGTGTGTGTGTGTGTGTGTGTGTGTGTGTGTGTATCACTGTGTGGTGAGTGTGTGTGTGTGTGTGTGTGTGTGTGTGTGTGTGTGTGTGTGTGTGTGTGTGTGTGTGTGTATCACTGTGTGGTGAGTGTGTGTGTGTGTGTGTGTGTGTGTGTGTGTGTGTGTGTGTGTGTGTGTGTGTGTGTGTGTGTGTGTACTGTGCACTATGTGTGCTCTGTGTACTGTGTGCTTTGCCCACTGTATGCACCATATGTATGTACCAACACACACACCATGTACATGATGCAATCTTCCTTACGTGTTGCATAATGCATATGTTGTGTGTATGTACAGTATGTAATGTACTGTGTGCATTGGCCATCTCATCCCTCCTCATCTCTCCCCTGTAGGACTGTGCGTGATGTTCAGCTCCCCTGCCTACTCAGTGAACGAGGGTGACTCCGTGTCCCTAGTGCTCATCTTGGAACAAGAGATTGGGGTGCCGGTCAGAGTGGACATAGCATTCAATGATGGAACAGCAGTCTGTGAGTATACAAGACTTGCATAACTCAGGATTCTTAACTGCTTCTAGTGCAGCAGGACATACTTAGTTAAGCATCTTAGGGGACATTAAACAGTATTATGGGTGTGCTTTCTGTAAGGGCCAGTGTGTGTGGGTGAGGAGTGTGTTCTAGTCTGTGTACTGTACATGAAGTAGGGACAGAGTGAGGAGTGTGTACTAGTCTGTGTACTGTACATGAGGTAGGGACAGAGTGAGGAGTGTGTACTAGTCTGTGTACTGTACATGAGGTAGGGACAGAGTGAGGAGTGTGTACTAGTCTGTGTGCTGCACATGAAGTAGGGACAGAGTGAGGAGTGTGTTCTAGTCTGTGTACTGTACATGAGGTAGGGACAGAGTGAGTAGTGTGTACTAGTCTGTGTACTGTACATGAGGTAGGGACAGAGTGAGGAGTGTGTACTAGTCTGTGTGCTGCACATGAAGTAGGGACAGAGTGAGGAGTGTGTTCTAGTCTGTGTACTGTACATGAGGTAGGGACAGAGTGAGGAGTGTGTACTAGTCTGTGTACTGTACATGAGGTAGGGACAGAGTGAG
>CAUJGJ010000315.1:70000-75000 GCA_963170055.1 Halisarca cf. caerulea | reverse complement strand
TTACACACTGGGAAATGCTGATAAGAAAAGGTTACCATGGTGACCATGCAAGGCATATACTATCTATCTATCATTCATTGGGGAGTGATCCTGCGATATGAACTGATTTAACGTCAACTCTTGTGACACATGATCTACAGTAGCAAGACTACAGTACCTTAGCAACCTCTATTACATCTGGACTGTATCCCCCAGCCCCTTCCAGGTACAGGTATCACCACCGGCCCCCTCCAGGCTGGTACAGGTATCACCACCGGCCCCCTCCAGGCCGGTACAGGTATCACCTCGCCCCCTCCAGGTACAGGTATCACCCGCCCCCTCCAGGCCGGTACAGGTATCACCTCGCCCCCTCCAGGTACAGGTATCACCTGCCCCCTCCAGGCCGGTACAGGTATCACCCCGCCCCCTCCAGGTACAGGACCACCCCCTCCAGGTACAGAACCACCCCACCCACCCCTCCAGGTACAGGTATCCCCCACCCCCTTCCAGCTAGAGAGCCACCCCTCTTCCAGGTACAGAACCACCCACCCACGCACCCTCCGTGAGCATTGGAATATGTACTTTTTTATTGGCTATAATAAAAAAATACATATTCCTATGCTGTACAGGCTGTTTGCCGCGCTTTTCTCTTGATCAGCACATGAGCGTCACGTGCTTTTGTACAAACGTGTGAAGTACTTTTAATACATGTACTAGTATGCATGTGATGTTATACTTTGCGAGGTTTTATACATCGAGTATTTTATACAGTCATAACAGTTCATTAACACGTATGAACTAACATTGTTGGTTTCCCTTGCGTTATCGATGTGAATGGGCGCAAAGCCGTCAATTTGCAATCCTACGTGCATTGTTCGGATGTTTGGAATATCGCTCTTCTATGGAGTCTGGGATTCGGTTCCCCTCACTTACCACCCAGCAGTTATTTCGTTGGGTCTAATGGCTTTCATATGTGTAGGTCCTCACAAGTCTGGCTGCAATCCACATTATGTCGCCAAAAGAGTTTCGCGCGTTAGCCGAGCCTTGCAGCAACAAGCTTCTGAAGTGAAGCCAGAAGGACGTGGTCATCCGAGAGGTGGATCTACATGTTAGCATTCTTCTCTGAGCACATATACGACTTCTGAAATATCTTTGTAATTCCACCGTAGGAGGCGAGGGCGCCTGGATGACAACAAGCTGTTTATGCCCATTGCTACCCACCGACGAGAAGGCAGCTAAAAGGACCACCCGCTCGCTCGTGTACGGCAGTTTTGAAGAACATGGTTCTCCAGGCCGACGGCACCTGGCGATCTTTGTGTTCCGTCTTGCTCGGAGCATTGGTCAGCACTGTGCTCGGACAACCGTCCAATTCGATCGGTAAGAAGACCAGTCACTGTAGTCTGCACTTTAGATCGCACACGACGAGTGATGCACGCATCGTTTCCCGACCTTGTGATTAATTACATCTGTGTATGTGTGTCTTTCTGCAGTGTTTGTGAACTTCCAGCAATCAGCGTATGCAGTGAACGAGTCAGGTGGATTGCTGACGGTTCAACTGGTAGCCCCGGAGCTGTCTCGAGTCGCGTTGAGTGGACAAGTGAACGTTACGTGTACGACATCACCTCCAGACCCTGTGAGGTTTGGCGACCTATCTGCAGCCGAATTGATCACCTCATCTGGTGTGTGTGTGTGTGTGTTTGTGTGTGTGTGTGTGTGTGTGTGTGTGTGTGTGTGTGTGTGTGTGTGTGTGTGTGTGTGTGTGTGTGTGTGTGTGTGTGTGTGTATTTTACAGCAATTAGTAATCAGTATGTCTTGTCCCTATCTTGGGTCCCTTGCTATTCTCACTTCATATGGGTGGCCTAGTACACGTTGTATGGGTGGCCTAGTACATGTTGTATGGGTGGCCTAGTACACGTTGTATGGGTGGCCTAGTACACGTTGTATGGGTGGCCTAGTACACGTTGTATGGGTGGCCTAGTACACGTTGTATGGGTGGCCTAGTACATGTTGTATGGGTGGCCTAGTACATGTTGTATGGGTGGCCTAGTGCATGTTGTATGGGTGGCCTAGTGCAAGTGGTAGCAGCTTCCAAAGTTGAGCAAATTGCAGGTGATACCTCTGTTTATTCTGCCTGTTCTGCTCCGGAGGAGCTATCATGTCTGTGCCACCCCTGAGGAGCTATCATGTCTGTGCTACCCTGGGGGAGCTATCATGTCTGTGCCACCCCGGAGGAGCTATCATGTCTGTGCTACCCCGGAGGAGCTATCATGTCTGTGCTACCCTGGAGGAGCTATCATGTCTGTGCCACCCCGGAGGAGCTATCATGTCTGTGCCACCCCGGAGGAGCTATCATGTCTGTGCCACCCCGGGGAGCTATCATGTCTGTGCCACCCCGGAGGAGCTATCATGTCTGTGCCACCCCGGGGAGCTATCATGTCTGTGCCACCCCGGGGAGCTATCATCTCTGTGCCACCCCGGGGGAGCTATCATGTCTGTGCCACCCCGGAGGAGCTATCATGTCTGTGCCACCCCGGAGGAGCTATCATGTCTGTGCCACCCCGGAGGAGCTATCATGTCTGTGCCACCCCGGGGGAGCTATCATGCTCATTGTCAAAGACCTGGATTCCTTCAGCTGCTGGAGCAAGAGCAATGAGTAATAATAAACTCAAGTATTGTTGCTGAGTAGAAGGAAGATGAGTAGGGATTTTACAAATGGGTAGCTAGTAAGGTAGACAGACAGCACACTGTGAAGTATCTTGGTGTATGGATTGATGAGAATTTGATGCAGAAAGACCACATAAAGTATGCGGGTATAAAGTGGTCTAGTGGCTTGGCTAGCTACGGCAATTACGAGCTTCACTACCTGGGAGAATATTGAAGCACTGCCAGCTGTACCTTTTGCTGGTTCTTCCCTACATGGCATGGCTGTGTCATCTGGAGTGAATGTGCTAGGTCTTTATCAGTAAGATTGAAATGATTGCAGAAGTTGGCAAAGAAGTTGATTTGTCGCAGGCCTCCAAAGTCCTCAAGTGACGATCTCAGAAGCGGCTGAGTCTCTTCACTTTGGATACCCAGCGTAGGCAGCTCAGACTGCAAACAGTCTGAGTCTACCCTGCCATCAATGGAGCGGCGCCCACCACCCTGAAGCAGTGTTCTGCACAAAAGAATTATCATGCTTCTAGTAGAGATCCCCTTGATCAATGTTCATTGGAGATCCTTTTCTAACCATGAACATAGATCTATCTTACTACAATCTCCCAATCTCACTCAGTACCCTAACCCTAACCATAACCTTGCTACAATCTCCCAATCTCACTCAGGAGATTAGCTTGAAACAATTCAAGCATAAATTAAAAAGTCTTATATTAGATCACAAGAATTGCTGTGTTAATTCTAAATAATGCCTAATCATAATTGTAACCCTCAATTATGTTTTCTTCTCATCAGTGTTTGTTATACTTAAGAGTGTATCTAGTACTTGGTGTCCCATGCGGTTAAGACCAGCAGTTGCTAATGGGATATCCCTGTTAGAATAGTTATTCACTACTGCTATTGCTGTCTCTTCTCCTTCGGTAGATCCTTTTGGGGACTACATTCTCCACTTTGATCAATCACTACTGGAGGATCAGTTCGCAGTTACCTTCACCAATGGCTCATCTGTCTCCTCTGCCTTTGATATCCGCATTGTTGGTGACAACCTTCGTGAAGGAATGGAATTCTTTCAGATAGAGATCATCAACATCACTGTGGAGGGTCAACTTCCAGGAGTAGAGCTCCAGCCTGGTCCAAACTCAGTGGTCTTGGTATCAATAGTAGATGATGATGGTGAGATGGGGTGGGGGTGGGGATCGAGGTTTTGGTAATGGTAACATGGGTGTGGGTGTGGTTGTTGGTGGTAACATGGGTGTGGTCCTCAGATGGTGTAGAAGTAGCAGTGTTATTAGTGTCTTTATTACCGATTAGCAATGTACACCTGGGGGGGGGGGGGCTAGTGCACAGGGTGGTATTGTCCATGCAGCTGAGTGAACGGTTATCTCACACCCTTGTCTATGTGCAGTGCTCCAAGTGAAGTTCAAGGAGGGCTCGGTCAGTGTCAATGAAGGAGACTCTGTAGTCATTCACGGGCAAACCAGTGGAGCACCCTTCAGCAGCCCAATTGACATTGGGGTCATTTGTTTCCCCCTCAGAGCACAAGGGACCAAGTCAGGTCAGTGCACACTGCTCTGTGACTACCCATGGTGCTGGTAGTGTGGGTACTCGTGGTGCTGGTAGTGTGGGTGCTTGTGGTGCTGGTAGTGTAGGTGCTTGTGGTGCTGGTAGTGTGGGTGCTTGTGATGCTGGTAGTGTGGGTGCTTGTGGTGCTGGTAGTGTGGGTGCTTGTGGTGCTGGTAGTGTTGGTGCTCATGGTGCTGGTAGTGTGGGTGCTTGTGGTGTTGGTAGTGTAGGTGCTTGTGGTGCTGGTAGTGTGGGTGCTTGTGGTGCTGGTAGTGTGGGTGCTTGTGGTGCTGGTAGTATGGGTGCCTGTGGTGCTGGTGGTGGTGATAATGCAGCCTCCACCCTCACAGCCACCTTTGGTCTCGACTACAACTACACCAGCCTTCTTCAGTTGGAGTTCAGCGATGTGGGACAGACCGCTGTCATGTCATCTTCGGGGCCCACCATCTTAGCCCTGGAAGATGGGTGTGTCGAAGGAATGGAATCATTCATTTGTGCCATGCAGGTGGGCGTGTCACCAGGGGACACTATCCGATCAATGAATCCTGACACAGTTACTGTTAAAATAATTGACGAAGATCGTGAGTTGATGAATGGTTCTTTGTGTGTTTGTGTGTTTGTGTGTGTGTGTGTGTCCGTGTCCTTCCTTATATGGTCAAGTGCCCTGCCTTTTCTTCCTTGGATGGTTGTGTACCCTTCTAACTTCCTTATATGGTTGTGGGCCTCACCTTTCCTTCCTTATATGGAATGCACATCACACTTACTTATATGACTATGTTCCCTAAACTTCTGTTCCAAATATGGTG
>CAUJGJ010000315.1:65000-67500 GCA_963170055.1 Halisarca cf. caerulea | reverse complement strand
TTCTTATTAGGATATAGTAATACATGTACAGTACTACAGCAAACCAAACAGGGCTAGGAAACTAGTTTGTGTTGAGCAGAAATTTGTTTCAAGTGTTCTTCTTAGCGAGGTTCTACTGCACACGTGCACATTCATGGGTAACGTTGTGGAACTGCTTGTGATGGGTAACATTGTGGAACTGCTTGTGATAGGTAACATTGTGGAACTGCTTGTGATGGGTAACGCTGTGGAACTGCTTGTGAGGCTGTCTATTTGTATGCCTTACAGGCCGTTTTGCCCTAATGCCATTGAGTTATGTGGCTAATTCATTACTTGATTGTACGTATATATCTACATACGTAATATGTACGTATAGTTATTATATGCAGTTCCATGTGTAGCTACGTATAATACCTAAGTGTGGGGGAAATGATTGCAAGGTTATTTTTGATGCAATCAAATTAATTGTCAAGTTTGAAAGGATATACGTACCATACATGTGTACATACGTACATGCCACATCCCTCCTCCCTCTCCTACCCCTTCTCTTCCTCCCCCCCTTTTCCTCTCTCATCCCTCCTCCTCCTCTCTTCCTCCCTCATCCCTCGTCCCTCATGCATCCCTCCCCCTCTCTTATTCTCTCCTCCCTCCCCCCTCATCCCTTATCACTCACTGTTTCCCTTTCCCCTTCACCCTCCTCTCCCCACTCCCAACTACACTCTCCTCCCCTCCCCACAACCCTCTTCCCCCTCACCTCCCCCTCCCCATCGCTCTCTCCTCCCTCCTCACTCAACTCCCACCTCCCATTCTTCCCTCCCCCTCCCTACCATCCTCTCCTCCTCCCTCCCTCACCTCCCCCTTCACCACCCTCACCCCTCACATTCACATACAGCTGGGCAAGACTTTGTTATGTTCAGAAAGTTCTTGAATGTAACACGCTCCTCCATCACAACCGAGCCCTTCGCAGAGCTCCTACCAAACATCACCACCACACCCCCCTTCCTGGTTGAGATACTCAATGACTCTCTTCTGGAACCGGACGAGTGTTTTGTCTGTCAGATCCTCAGCACAACACATCAGAGAGTACTCATTGGATCTAAGAACACCACTAACTGCTGTGTCACAGATGAAGACAGTGAGTTGTTTAGCTGTAAAGCTGTGTGTATGTGTGTATATGTGTATGTGTGTATGTACATGTGTGTGTGTGTGTGTGTGTGTGTGTGTGTGTGTGTGTGTGTCTGTGTCTGTGTGTGTGGTGTGTGTGTGTGTGTGTGTGTGTGTATGTGTGTGTGTGTGTGTGTGTGTGTGTGTGTGTGTGTACGCATGTGTATACACAGTACTAGGATGGTGTACTGGGATGGTGTACGCGGTACTGGGATGATGTACGCAGTACTGGGATGGTGTACGCGGTACTGGGATGGTGTACGCGGTACTGGGATGGTGTACGCAGTACTGGGATGGTGTACGCGGTACTGGGCTGGTGTACGTGGTACTGGGATGGTGTATGTGGTACTGGGATGGTGTACGCGGTACTGGGATGGTGTACGTGGTACTGGGATGGTGTACGCGGTACTGGGCTGGTGTACGTGGTACTGGGATGATGTATGTGATACTGGGATGGTGTACTGGGACGGTGTACTGGGATGGTGTACTGGGATGGTGTACTGGGATGATGAATGCAATGCTGCATTGCATGCATGCCTTCACAACAGCTGCTCAGCAATGTTGCAAGTTTCCATAGTGATCATGCCACGGCACTCACACCATATGTTGCTGTCGTCCTTGGTGATTCCACAGATAGTCGAGTGGTGTTTACTGCTGCTTGAACAGGAATGCTTGGCATAGCACTGTGCTTGTGGTGGGTGGGTAGTACACAAACACACACACACACACACACACACACACACACACACACACACACACACACACACACACACACAGGCATGCATACACACACACACACACACACACACACACACACACAGACACACACACACACACACACACACACACACACACATACACACACACACATACACACACACACACACACACACACACACACACACACACACACACACACACACACACACTCCTGTCACTCATAGTACACACACACACACCTCCAATCAGACACAGTACACACACACACCTCCTGTCATGTGGACAATCTACCCATCTACAGCTGTACACACAGACAGAGTGGAGACACACCCACTAACATACACACCCACATACTCACCCACATGACCGCCCACTTGCTCACCCACATGACCGACCACACATGTACCCCAAAGTTCACAAACAGCTGCCATTCTCCATCGGTCCCTGCCCACTGGCATTGCTATGATTGCATGTATGCTAATCTGCCTGTCTTGGAAGGGCAGGTGTGCCCAATGTAACGATGTGTTGTCATGGTACACTCCTTGTGATAGGCTTGTTGCCATGTCTACGTGATGGGGACTTTCTTTGAGTATGACATCATCACTGACCAATGGGGTTGCTTGAGTTGATTATGATG
>CAUJGJ010000315.1:2500-60000 GCA_963170055.1 Halisarca cf. caerulea | reverse complement strand
CTCCTACCTCCTCCCTCCCTCTCCCTTCTCCCTCTCCCTCCCTCTCTCGCTCTCCCTCCTCCCTCCTCCCTCCTCTCTCCCTCTCCCTCCTCATTTTACCCTTCACCCCATGACAGGAGTTAAGCTGAGTTTCCAGCCGTCCTCTCAGATGACCAGTGAAGGAAATGTTGTAGAAGTGACAGTTGTGGCATCAGCTAGGGCATCGTTTGACTACAGCTTCACTGTGTTTTCAGTGGATGGATCTGCGATTGGTTAGTGTGTGTGTGTGTGTGTGTGTGTGTGTGTGTGTGTGTGTGTATGTGTGTGTATGTGTGTGTGTGTGTGTGTGTGTGTGTGTGTGTGTGTGTGTGTGTGTGTATGTATGTGTGTGTGTGTGTGTGTATGTGTGTGTGTGTGTGCACGCGTGTGTGTGTGTGTGTGTGTGTACACTTGTGTACATTTTGTATGTGGTGTTACTTTGTGGGTGCAGCAGACATTGGTGTGATCACATGACACACCAGTACCACTGTTGACTTTGTCTTCAATCATTTGACAGCTACCCAAGATTACGAGAGAGTTAACCTCACTCTCACCTACACTGGGGGAAGTCCCTTCCTGACCTACTCCTTCAATATCTCCATCTACAATGACAGTGTATTTGAAGAAAGTGAAGATTTTCAGTTGCAATTGACCATCAATGAAGTTAGTGCTGCCCGGGGCATAGAACCAGGCACTCCTGATGTCTCCATGGTGATAATAGACGCGGATGCTGGTAAGGAGCCAACTCATATACTGTATGTATCCATGTTGTTGTGTTTACTTCACATGTTGTTGTGTCTACTTCACGTGTTGTTGTGTCTACTTCATGTGTTGTTGTGTCTACTTCACGTGTTGTTGTGTCTACTTCACATGTTGTGTCTACTTCACATGTTGTTGTGTCTACTTCATGTGTTGTTGTGTCTCCTTCATATGTTGTTGTGTCTACTTCATGTGTTGTTGTGTCTCATGTGTTGTTGTGTCTCCTTCAGGTCTTGTTGTGGCTTCTTCAGGCGTTGAGGTCAGTTTCCATCCCATCAACTACACTGTTGGAGAAGGTGATAACGTTACCATAGTGATTGTTACCAATGTCACCGTGGACGTCCCCATCACTGTCTCTGTCACTTTTGGAGGAGGTAGTGCATCAGGTGAGAGTTTATGTGGGGAGGGTGCGGGTGGGTACATGTGGGGGGGTGCATGTGAGTACCATGTATGTGAGGAGGATGTGTGAGAGTTCATGTGGGGAGGGTGCGTGTGGGGAAGGTGCATGTGAGGTGGGTGCATGTGAGTACCATGTATGTGAGGAGGATGTGTGAGGGTGCATGTGGGGAGGGTGTGTGTGGGTGCATGTGGGGAGGGTGTGTGGGGGTACATGTGGGGAGGGTGTGTGTGGGTGCATGTGGGGAGGGTGCATGTGGGGAGGGTGCATGTGGAGTGGGTGCGTGTGGGGAGGGTGCATGTGAGGTGGATGCGTGTGGAGAGGGTGCATGTGAGGTGTGTGTGTGGGGAGGTTGCATGAGGGGGGAGTACATGTGGGGTGGGTGTATGTGGAAGGGTGCATGTGGGGTGGGTGCATGTGGGGAGGGTGCATGTGGGGAGGGTGCATGTGGAAAGTGCTGTACCCTCTGTGTAGTTGTGAAGTACCTCCCTCTCTCCCTCCCCCGCTCAGAGCCCAATGACTACATCAGTGGAGAAATGTTTGCAACAGTAGTTATACCGGCCGGAGAACGGATGGCCACTCTTGTCATCATGACGATAACTGACAATTTACTCGAAGGAAGTGAAAACTTTTTTGGGATATTAAATACTTCCGGAGCTCCCAATGTTGTCATCGGCAATGTCTCCATGGCCATGGTGATCATTGAAGATCAGACCAATGTTGTTGTTAGCTTCCTGAGTGAGCAGGCATCTGTGAGGGAAGGTCATCCAGGTGCACTTATCTTGCTCTTGGAGGGAGGAGTGCAGTTGGGAGAAGGGTTTACCTTCTTTGTCAACATTGTTCCTCGCAACGGAACAGCTACGGGTCAGTTGTTGTTAAACCTCTACTTGTACACAAGTCACAGTACTACATGCGTACAGGCACACTACATACAGGCACACTTCATACAGGCACACTTCATACAGGCACACTACATACAGGCACACTACATACAGGCACACTACATACAGGCACACTTCATACAGGCACACTACATACAGGCACACTTCATACAGGCACACTTCATACAGGCACACTACATACAGGCACACTTCATACAGGCACACTTCATACAGGCACACTTCATACAGGCACACTTCATACAGGCACACTACATACAGGCACACTTCATACAGGCACACTGCATACAGGCACACTGCATACAGGCACACTTCATACAGGCAGGCACACACACACACACACACACACACACACACACACACACACACACACACACACACACACACACACACACACACACACACACACACACACACACACACACACATACACACAAACACACACACACACACACACACACAAACACACACACACACACACACACACACACACACACACATACACACAAACACACACACACACACACACACACACACACACACACACACACACAACAAACACACACACACACACACACACACACACACACACACACGTTCACTTTCCCTCAATCCAGCCCCAGATGACTTCAGTCCAGCTGTAATACCAGTTCATTTTGTTGGAGGAAGCAATGCAGCAACTTTTGTAGTGAGCGCAAAGGTTGACAGTCTGGTGGAGGGTATGGAGCACTTCTTCCTTGATATCATGATTCCTCTGGTAGCATCAGACCTGGGTGTGTCCGTTGGTAGCCGCCCTACTGCTACTGTGACTGTTGATGATGGTGATGGTAAGTGACAAGGAAGTGTGTGTGTGTGTGTGTGTGTGTGTGTGTGTGTGTGTGTGTGTGTGTGTGTGTATGTTGTGTGTGTGTGTGTGTGTGTGTGTGTGTGTGTGTGTGTGTGTATGTTGTGTGTGTGTGTGTGTGTGTGTGTGTGTGTGTGTGTTTGGTGTGTGTGTGTGTGTTTGGTGTGTGTTTGATGTGTGTGTGTGTGTGTGTGTGTGTGTGTGTGTGTGTGTGTGTGTGTGTGTGTGTATGTGCGTGTTTGGTGTATGTGTGTGTGTGTGTGTGTGTGTGTGTTTGGTGTGTGTGTGTGTGTGTGTGTGTGTGTGTGTGTATGATGTGTGTCAGGCTGGTATGGTCAGCTTGCAGGTGAGTGGAGATATTCTCTCCGTCAAATTGTCTACTGACAATGGAAGAATGTGGGCTATTTAGATTGGGTGTCATATTTTCTGGATTTTTGAGGTTATGGGATGCCTCAATAATTTGCATACTGCATAATCACAAGTTAATCACGTGTTGTGTAGGTGAATGTGGTGATGAGGGTGATGTGTGACGTGTGTATGTGAATGTGGTGATGAGGGTGATGTGTGACATGTGTAAGTGAATGTAGTGATGATGGTGATGTGTGACGTGTGTAGGTGAATGTGGTGATGAGGGTGATGTGTAGGTGAATATGGTGTGGAGATGTGATGTACTATGTATACTGTGTATATCCTCCCTCCCTCTCCCTCCTCCCTACTCCCTCCCTCTCCCTCCTCCCTACTTCCTCCCTCTCCCTCCTCTCTACTCCCTCCTACTCCCTCCTCCCTACTCTCTCCCACTCCCTCCTCCCTACTCCCTCCCTCTCCCTCCTCCCCACTCTTTCCCTCTCCCTCCTCCTTCCTCTCTCCCTCTCCCTCCTCCTTCCTTCCTCTCTCTCCCTCCTCCCTCCTCCCTACTCCCTCTCACTTCTCTCTCCCTCCTCCCTACTCCTTCCCTCTACCTACTCCCTCCCTCTCCCTCCTCCCTACTCCCTCCTCTGTCCTCCCTCCCTCTCCCTCCTCATTTTACCCTTCACCCCATGACAGGAGTTAAGCTGAGTTTCCAGCCGTCCTCTCAGATGACCAGTGAAGGAAATGTTGTAGAAGTGACAGTTGTGGCATCAGCTAGGGCATCGTTTGACTACAGCTTCACTGTGTTTTCAGTGGATGGATCTGCAATTGGTTAGTGTGTGTGTGTGTGTGTGTGTGTGTGTGTGTGTGTGTGTGTGTGTGTGTGTGTGTGTATGTGTGTGTATGTGTGTGTGTGTGTGTGTGTGTGTGTGTGTGTGTGTGTGTGTGTGTGTGTGTGTGTATGTGTGTGTGTGCGCACGCGCGCGTGTGTGTGTGTGTGTACACTTGTGTACATTTTGTATGTGGTGTTACTTTGTGGGTGCAGCAGACATTGATGTGATCACATGACACACCAGTACCACTGTTGACTTTGTCTTCAATCATTTGACAGCTACCCAAGATTACGAGAGAGTTAACCTCACTTTCACCTACACTGGGGGAAGTCCCTTCCTGACCTACCCTTTCAATATCTCCATCTACAATGACAGTGTATTTGAAGAAAGTGAAGATTTTCAGTTGCAATTGACCATCAATGAAGTTAGTGCTGCCCGGGGCATAGAACCAGGCACTCCTGATGTCTCCATGGTGATAATAGACGCAGATGCTGGTAAGGAGCCAACTCATATACTGTATGTATCCATGTTGTTGTGTTTACTTCACATGTTGTTGTGTCTACTTCACATATTGTTGTGTCTACTTCATGTGTTGTTGTGTCTACTTCACGTGTTGTTGTGTCTCCTTCATGTGTTGTTGTGTCTACTTCACGTGTTGTTGTGTCTACTTCATGTTTTGCTGTGTCTCCTTCATGTGTTGTTGTGTCTCCTTCAGGTCTTGTTGTGGCTTCTTCAGGCGTTGAGGTCAGTTTCCATCCCATCAACTACACTGTTGGAGAAGGTGATAACGTTACCATAGTGATTGTTACCAATGTCACCGTGGACGTCCCCATCACTGTCTCTGTCACTTTTGGAGGAGGTAGTGCATCAGGTGAGAGTTTATGTGGGGAGGGTGTGGGTGGGTACATGTGGGGGGGTGCATGTTGGAGTGTGTGTGTTGGGAGGGTACATGTTGGGAGTGCTGTACCCTCTGTAGTTGTGAAGTACCTCCCTCTCTCCCTCCCCCGCTCAGAGCCCAATGACTACATCAGTGGAGGAATGTTTGCAACAGTAGTTATACCGGCCGGAGAACGGATGGCCACTCTTGTCATCATGACGATAGCTGACAATTTACTTGAAGGAAGTGAAAACTTTTTTGGGATATTAAATACTTCCGGAGCTCCCAACGTTGTCATCGGCAACGTCTCCATTGCCATGGTGATCATTGAAGATCAAACCAATGTTGTTGTTAACTTCCTGAGTGAGCAGGGATCTGTGAGGGAAGGTCATCCAGGTGCACTTATCTTGGTCTTGGAGGGAGGAGTGCAGTTGGGAGAGGGGTTTACCTTCTTTGTCAACGTTGTTCCTCGCAACGGAACAGCTACGGGTCAGTTGATGTTAAACCTCTACTTGTACATAAGTCACAGTACTACATGCGTACAGGCACACTACATACAGGCACACTACATACAGGCACACTTCATACAGGCACACTACATACAGGCAGGCACACACACACACACACACACACACACACACACACACACACACACACACACACACACACACACACACACACACACACACACACACACACACACACACACACACACACACACACACACACACACACACACACACACATGTTCACTTTCCCTCAATCCAGCCCCAGATGACTTCAGTCCAGCTGTAATACCAGTTCATTTTGTTGGAGGAAGCAATGCAGCAACTTTTGTAGTGAGCGCAAAGGTTGACAGTCTGGTGGAGGGTAGGGAGCACTTCTTCCTTGATATCATGATTCCTCTGGTAGCATCAGACCTGGGTGTGTCCGTTGGTAGCCGCCCTACTGCTACTGTGACTGTTGATGATGGTGATGGTAAGTGACAAGGAAGTGTGTGTGTGTGTGTGTGTGTGTGTGTGTGTGTGTGTGTGTGTTTGGTATGTGTGTGTGTGTGTGTTTGGTGTGTGTGTGTGTTTGCATGGTGTGTGTGTGTGTGTGTGTGTGTGTGTGTGTGTGTGTGTGTGTGTGTGTGTGTTTGATGTGTGTGTGTGTGTGTGTGTGTGTGTGTGTGTGTGTGTGTGTGTGTGGTGTGTGTGTGTTTGATGTGTGTGTGTGTGTGTGTGTGTGTGTGTGTTTGATGTGTGTGTGTGTGTGTGTTTGGTGTGTGTGTGTGTGTGTGTGTGTGTGTATGTGTGTGTGTGTGGTGTGTGTGTGTGTGTGTGTGTGTGTGCGTGTGTGTGTGTGTGTGTGTGTTTGTGTGTGTGTTTGATGTGTGTGTGTGTGTGTGTGTGTGTGTGTGTGTGTTTGGTGTGTGTGTGTGTGTGTGTGTGTGTGTGTGTGTGTGTGTGTGTGTGTGTGTGTGTGTGAGGTACATACATCCTAAATCTTGTTAGTTGAGCCTTTAATACTCTTTTCCCACAGCAACAACTGTCGTCTTCTCCAGTGATGATTTCAGTGTAGGCGAAGGTGACGGACAAATCTGTGTGGGGATTAACGCATCTCTACCGAACACACGGGCATACACTCTGCATTTGGAGGTGAACAGTGGAACAGCACTAAGTAAGTGGGAGTGGCATGTGGCTGGGGCATGCAGGTGGGTGTGTTATGTGAGTGTGATGTGTGTAGGTTGGGCACTTATGTGAGTGGGTGTGGTATGATATGCTGTGGGTGGGGTATATGAGTGGGTGTGGTATGATATGCTGTGGGTGGGGCATATGAGTGGGTGTGGTATAATATGCTGTGGGTGGGGCATATGAGTGGGTGTGGTATAATATGCTGTGGGTGGGGTATATGAGTGGGTGTGGTATAATATGCTGTGGGTGGGGCATATGAGCGGGTGTGGTATAATATGCTGTGGGTGGGGTATATGAGTGGGTGTGGTATAATATGCTGTGGGTGGGGCATATGAGCGGGTGTGGTATATGTTGTGGGTGGGGCATATGAGCGGGTGTGGTATACGGTACAGGTCAAAAGAAACTACCGCTTACGCGAGAGAAAAGGTACGCGATCATTCGAATGTCATGCGCGACGACCCGCGCGATCAATCGAATTTCATGCGCGACGACCCGCGCGATCAATCGAATTTCATGCGCGCGATGACCCGCGCGATCAATCGAATGAATTACACGCGCGATCAGAACGAATTCAGCGGTATCTTCCTTCAGCATTGTTCTATAGTTGAATAAGTACTTTGAAGAACTCTACCTAGAATTTGGACCACTTGAGAGTGAGTGCCAATAATTTCGCCTGTATACAAGAATACCCACTCCAGCAAGGTGAAACGAAGGATAAAGCGCATAGAGAAATCCGTATCTCCATTGATGAAGTATGCAGAAGGAAGAAACACTGATATTTGTGACTTTTTGAACGTTATACTTATTATTCGTTTCTTACCTACATACCTTTTCTGTAAAAGTTTTTATTCCGCATTTTGTTGTGATTCGTACGTAATTCTTTCGCGAGATTGATCGCGACAGTGATCATGTACGTGTGTGATAACTCGCGATTCTCGCGCGGTCGTATGCATAATTGCATGATGACGTTATATTCTTTCGCGAGATTGATAGTGACGATGCATGACAACTTTCGTGATAACCCGCGATTCTCGCACGATTGTAGCTGTTCTTGCGTGATAATCACGCGCAAATATGCATGATCATGGTAGTTTTTTTTGTCCTGTACCGTATGTTGTGGGTGGGGCATATGAGCGGGTGTGGTATGATATACTGTGGGTGGGGTGTATGTGTGGATGTGGCATGTGAATGGGTAGAGCATATGAGTTTGTGGGTGTGACGTGGTACTGTATATAGCATGTGACACAACCCCCTCCCTCCACCACCTCACACCCTCAGCTTCACTCTGTCATCACCACTCCACCTATCACCCATATCTCAACATTATCCCCTCTCCACCACCTCACACTCTCAACTTTATTCTGTCATCACCACTCCACCTATCACACATCTCCACACAACCCCTCTCTCCACCACCTCATACGTACTGTACATCTCCACACAACCCCTCTCTCCACCACCTCATACCTTCTGTACATCTCCACAGTACATCTCCACACAACCCCTCTCTCCACCACCTCATACCTACTGTACATCTCCACACAACCCCTCTCTCCACCACCTCATACCTACTGTACATCTCCACACAACCAACCTCTATCAAACAGCTCCTACTTAACCACTTTAGATGGTGCTGATTTTGGACCAGTTATTAGTCCCATGTTGGTGGAGGTGGCTGCATTAGAGGTGGATGCAAGGGTGTGTGTGCCAATACTAGTGGACGCTGTCCTGGAGGGGGAGGAGTACTTCACCATCACTCTTGTCGTCCCATCTGAGGCTGCTGGGGCGGGTGTCAGCCGAGGAACTCCCCACATTGCAACCATCCGAGTACTCGACGATGATGGTGAGGGCATACCCCATGGCAGTGTGCCATCAGTTATAATGTTAAATGTGTTTATATCTCATCAGGCATCAAGGTGTCCCTGTCAACTGATAAGGTCGACATGATGGAAGGAACTGATAGAACCATCTCAGTTGATGTTGATGGAGAGTTTGATGTTCCTTTCACCATCACACTAATTGCAGTTCCCATCTCTGCAGGTTTGTTGGTGTGTATCCTTTTGTTCCCCAGAGCCAATTTTTTCCCCACTAAAGTTGTACTTTTGTCCCTCAGAGTAGTCTTTTTGTCCCGCAGAGTAGTCTATTGTCCCCCAGAGTAGTTTTGTGTCCCCCGGAGCTATTTCTGTGTTTCTTGGGTGGTTATTCCTATTCCTGTACAGATTGTACTGCTTTGTGTGTTGTCTACCACATGTACAGGTCCATCTGACTATGTGTGTTGTCTACCACATGTACAGGTCCATCTGACTATGTGTGTTGTCTACCACATGTACAGGTCCATCTGACTATGTGTGTTGTCTACCACATGTACAGGTCCGTCTGACTATGTGTGTTGTCTACCACATGTACAGGTCCGTCTGACTATGTGTGTTGTCTACCACATGTACAGGTCCGTCTGACTATGTGTGTTGTCTACCACATGTACAGGTCCGTCTGACTATGTGTGTTGTCTACCACATGTACAGGTCCGTCTGACTATGTGTGTTGTCTACCACATGTACAGGTCCGTCTGACTATGTGTGTTGTCTACCACATGTACAGGTCCGTCTGACTATGTGTGTTGTCTACCACATGTACAGGTCCGTCTGACTATGTGTGTTGTCTACCACATGTACAGGTCCGTCTGACTATGTGTGTTGTCTACCACATGTACAGGTCCGTCTGACTATGTGTGTTGTCTACCACATGTACAGGTCCGTCTGACTATGTGTGTTGTCTACCACATGTACAGGTCCGTCTGACTATGGGGATTCGTTCCCTCTCACAATCACATTCAATCCTGGGAACACATCGGTAGAGGTTCTGCTGTCATCTGTCAGTGATGGAATCATTGAGTGTGAAGAACGGTATATAGTGATGCTGAACACCACGCCCACTATCTCAGCATTGGGTGTATCTTTAGGGGATTTCCCACAAACTGAGGTCATCATTGAGGATAATGATAGACGTATGTTTTTCCTGCATTTGTACATATACCACACACAGTACATATGACTCACTGACCAGGTACATGGTGACTCACAGACCACACAGTGCACAGTGGAGGCCTCACTCACAGACCACACAGTACACAGTGGAGCCCTCACTCACAGACCACACAGTACACAGTGGAGCCCTCACTCACAGACCACACAGTACACAGTGGAGCCCTCACTCACAGACCACACAGTACACAGTGGAGCCCTCACTCACAGACCACACAGTACACGATAGAGCCCTCACTCACAGACCACACAGTGCACAGTGGAGCCCTCACTTACAGACCACACAGTACACAGTGGAGCCCTCATAGACCACACAGTACACAGTGGAGCCCTCACTCACAGACCACACAGTACACGATAGAGCCCTCACTCACATACCACACAGTACACAGTGGAGCCCTCACTCACAGACCACACAGTACACAGTGGAGCCCTCACTCACAGACCACACAGTACACAGTGGAGCCCTCACTCACAGACCACAGTACACAGTGGAGCCCTCACTCACTGACCACACAATACATAGTGGAGCCCTCACAGACCACACAGTGCACAGTGGAGCCCTCACTCACAGACCACACAGTACACAGTGGAGCCCTCACTCACAGACCACACAGTACAATGGGGACTTTATCTGGTCTTAGGAGAGTGTGTATTGGATACTGTGAATCATATGTTACGAGGGTATCCACCTTATGTTCCATTATGCCCACTTTTTACTTCAGCTCTGGAAGTCATATTTCAACCACTGGAGTACACTGTTATTGAGGGCAGGATTGTAAACATCACCATGGTAACCAGCACATCAGTGTACTCCTTCCCCTTCTCTGTCTCTCTGATGTTCATGGACATGACTGCCAGTGGAGGGAGTGACTATGTTCCTCAACCAGTCACTGTAGCCTTCTCTCCCGGACAAGAAGAGGTCTCCTTTGAAGTCATGACAGTCAACGACACCATAGCAGAGCAAGAAGAATCATTCAAAGTGGTAATCGCTGGAGTGGATGAAGTATCAGGATGTACTGATCGTGTTGTCATGGGAACAGATAGCCAAGCAGCAATCACAATCAGTGACAGCAATGGTATGTCTTCAATAGTGTGAATTGTTGGCCTCTCATCACTCTGTGTACTCCTCTGTCTCCAGTGTTGGCGGTGAGGTTAACTCCTTTACTGTCACAAACTACCGAAGGGTCTATTGTAACGGTAACCATAGAAACCACTCATCCTTATGAATCCGAATTCCATGTTTTTCTTGACATCTTGAATGGAAGTGCCTTAAGTGAGTTGACAGGATGAAAGTTGGGGGTGGGATAATGGTTACCATGGCAATATCTTTCCCATCCAGTGAACATTGACTTCACCACCATGGATGAGTTGAGTCTCTCATTCCTTCCATCTCCAAACATGATTTTTAGTCACGTGGTGGAGTTCAGCATCACGACTGACAGAGTGGTAGAGGGGGAGGAGTTCTTTCAGCTCATTCTTCGTGCCCCACCTGGACAAACCGGAGTTGCAATATCCAGTGATGTTGCTATGGTTACAATCACCGATCAGACAGGTAGAAATTGGCTAAATGTATCATTGTCTTTATTGTTTCCTTCATCCTGTTTATCGTAAGTAATATTTTCACTCCGTGTGTCACCTGAGTTATGTTGTGTACAATCAGTGTGTGTTTCCTTTGTTTTTGTGTTGTTTACTTCTCTCTAACTTGTGTTATGTGTGCATCACTTTTGACTACCCTTGTTGACATTTCTCCTCTCTTGTTGACATCTCTCCTCTCTTGTTGACATCTCTCCTTTCTTGTTGACATCTCTCCTCTTGTTGACATTTCTCCTCTCTTGTTGACATCTCTCCTCCCTTGTTGACATCACTCCTCTCTTGTCGACATCTCTCCTCTCCTGTTGAGACCTCTCCATCCTCCTGTCCTGTAGCCATTGAACTCATTGTTTCTGAAGAAGCAGTGGATGAGGGGGACATTGCTGAGATCACTGTATCATTACCCCGTGGTGTTGTCATAGCAACATCGTTCAACATCACCGTATCCACAAGGGATGGGTCAGCAACTGGTGAGTCTTCTGAGGGCACTGTATGTACAGACAGGCCCCGCCCACTAACCACACCCCTTGTTTCACTGGTATACTCTATCCATCCCATAGCACCCATGGACTATGTACCCATGACAAACGTGGTCCACACCTTCCCCAGTGGCACCAGCTCCATCACTATCCCCATCCCAACCATTGTGGATGGTATTCTGGAACCAGTTGAGAGCTTTGAGGTCATCATCACCGTGTCCCCACCATCTGGTGCCATGGCAACCTCAGAAAACTTCACAACAATAGTGGACATTTTTAATGTTGACAGTGAGTGATGTGTGTTCTGTGATGTGACAGTGAGTGATGTGTGTTGTGTGGTGTGACAGTGAGTGATGTGTGTTCTGTGATGTGACAGTGAGTGATGTGTGTTGTGTGATGTGGCAGTGAGTGATGTGTTTTCTGTGATGTGACAGTGAGTGATGTGTGTTCTGTAATGTGACAGTGAGTGACAGTGTTCTGTGGTGTGACAGTGAGTGACAGTGTTCTGTGGTGTGACAGTGAGTGACAGTGTTCTGTGGTGTGACAGTGAGTGATGTGTGTTCTGTGGTGTGACAGTGAGTGACAGTGTTCTGTGGTGTGACAGTGAGTGATGTGTGTTGTGAGATGTGACAGTGAGTGATGTGTGTTCTGTGGTATGACAGTGAGTGATGTGTGTTGTGAGATGTGACAGTGAGTGATGTGTGTTCTGTGATACTGGGCTTCATTTAGGGGGGGGGGGGGGGGGGGGCAAGGGGGGCACTTGCCCCCGCCCCCCTCTTGGCAAAATCCTGCCCCCCCCCCCCCTGGAAGTGATGTATTGCATTGAAAAATCATAACAACCACACATTAAAGACAATGTGAAAGTCAATCAATCAAACTTCAAAAACATGAGATCCTCAAACAAGGGACACAACAGTTCATGAATTCCGTTTTGTTGTAAGGGAAAAATGAAAATTGTGTAGAGAGTGCCTGCTTGAGCTTTCCTTGTTGGCTATTGCTGTTAATATGCAAAACTGTATGTATTTAAACAAGCACCAGTGGGGACTACTGTATAAGCACCAGTGGGGACTACTGTATAAGCACCAGTGGAGACTACTGTATAAGCACCAGTGGAGACTACTGTATAAGCACCAGTGGAGACTACTGTAAGCACCAGTGGGGACTACTGTAAGCACCAGTGGAGACTACTGTAAGCACCAGTGGAGACTACTGTATAAGCACCAGTGGAGACTACTGTATAAGCACCAGTGGAGACTACTGTATAAGCACCAGTGGAGACTACTGTATAAGCACCAGTGGAGACTACTGTATAAGCACCAGTGGAGACTGCTGTATAAGCACCAGTGGAGACTACTGTATAAGCACCAGTGGAGACTACTGTATAAGCACCAGTGGAGACTACTGTATAAGCACCAGTGGAGACTACTGTATAAGCACCAGTGGAGACTACTGTATAAGCACCAGTGGAGACTACTGTATAAGCACCAGTGGAGACTACTGTATAAGCACCAGTGGAGACTACTGTATAAGCACCAGTGGAGACTACTGTATGAGCTACACTATAAGTTTTCGTGGGGTGCAACTTGGGAGGTGCTAGGTGGCTTAGTGGACTAATGAAGTGACTACAGAGCTGGGCTATGGGATGGATCCAGGTCCATTCCCGGTGATGGTGTCTTGGCTTTTTTTTCTCTGTACCCCCCCAACCACCACCAAGAGAACTCAGAAGAATGAAGAGTGTCCACTACAGCTACCAAACTGATTAACACTGTGTGATTTGACAATTGACCTTATAATGATTATGTACTTGTTTGCTTGTTTGTTTGTTTGTTACTTGTAATTATTCCCTGGGTCCCCTGAAAAATAGCCATTGGGCTAAGTGGGTCCCCAGTCTAAATAAGAATAATCAATCAGTCAATCAATCAAACTTTTGTGGATCTTGGATGTGAGTATTTTTGCAATTTTATACTCACAAAAGGCCACATTTTGTCATTGCACAAGAGCCCAATCTAAAATTTCTGTAGGTGTAAACTTTCCTGTAAGGCTTCCAATCTGCGCAATAGTGAATACAAAACCAAGCAAAAGTTAAAGTGTGTACTGTGTTCACTGCTAGTATGTTGCTTCCCAGCAGCTCCTAAAACATAGCATTTATTATTCACTGTGGTCAAAATAGTCCCCTAAAATGTACCAAATGTACCCTTTGGGAAAATGTCCTCAGTACAACTTAAACATATGAATACGTGGCTTCGCCCCCCCTTCCTTTGCAAGGATGCCTTTTGCCCCCCCCCCCCCCCCTTGGTACAATTTCTAAACGAAGGCCTAGTGATGTGACAGTGTGTGATGTGTGTTCTGTGATGTGACAGTGAGTGATGTGTGTTCTGTGATGTGACAGTGAGTGATGTGTGTTGTGTCATGTGACAGTGAGTGATGTGTGTTCTGTGATGTGACAGTAAGTGATGTGTGTTGTGTGATGTGACAGTGAGTGATGTGTGTTGTGTGATGTGACAGTGAGTGATGTGTGTTGTGTGGTGTGACAGTGAGTGATGTGTGTTGTGTGGTGTGACAGTGAGTGACGGTGTTCTGTGGTGTGACAGTGAGTGATGTGTGTTCTGTGATGTGATAGTGAACTATACAGACCACTCCCAGACCTCCTGTACTCGGTGACTACAGAGTAAAGATGTGTTCTATTCTTCTCTTGTAGGATTTTCCTTCAGTTTTGCTGAGCCAACTTGTACTGTGAACGAGAGGGATCAGAGGGTTAGCATCACCGTGGTGACAAACATGATGTCAGTGAGTGAATTCCAATTTTCAATATCCATTTCTAATGGAACAGCTCAAAGTGAGAATGGGGATTAGGAGTACTTCTATATTTGTGTGTGTGTGTGTATGTGTGTGTGTGTATTTGTGTGTGTAAACACGACCATGACTGCAATTTGTACTAATGAGATGCACACTCAAACTTGTATCCTTGCTACTGCAGTTGATGAGGACTATTCACTCAACCTGACTCCAGTTGGTGGTGGGAGGGACACCTTCAGTGGGACTTTCCCTGCCGGTGTGAATTCCTACAGCTTTGAGATGGAGGTAGTGGATGACTCTGTGTTTGAAGGAGTGGAGTGTGTCACTTTGCAGCTGTCAGTAGAAAACAGTGTAGCTCTTAGTACGGGGTTGGTACTAGGAAACCCCTTGACCAAAGTTGCCTGTATCAATGATGATGAACGTGAGTTGTCATTGTGTACTGCATGTGAGGGCTGTACTCAAAGGATCTCGTACTGGTAGCTATCCAATCCATAGAGTTACCTACTCTCTGTAGAGCCACCTGCTCTCTGTAGGGTCACCTGCTCTCTGTAGGGTCACCTGCTCTCTGTAGAGCCACCTGTTCTTCGTGAACTTAGCTTATCACACTGCGTCCATCAAATTGTTGACATCTGTCCTCTCTCGTTGACATCTTTCCATCCTCCTCTTTTGTCGTTCTCCCTCCTCTCTTGTTGAAATCTCTCCATCCTCCTCTCTTGTTGACATCTCTCCTCTCTTGTTGACATCTCTCCTCTCTTGTTGACATCTCTCCTCTCTTGTTGACATCTCTCCTCTCTTGTTGACATCTCTCCTCCCTTGTTGACATCACTCCTCTCTTGTCAACATCTCTCCTCTCCTGTTGAGACCTCTCCATCCTCCTGTCCTGTAGCCATTGAACTCATTGTTTCTGAAGAAGCAGTGGATGAGGGGGACATTGCTGAGATCACTGTATCATTACCACGTGGTGTTGTCATAACAACATCGTTCAACATCACCGTATCCACAAGGGATGGGTCAGCAACTGGTAAGTCTTGTGAGGGCACTGTATGTACAGACAAGCCCCACCCACTAACCACACCCCTTGTTTCACTGGTATACTCTATCCATCCCATAGCACCCATGGACTATGTACCCATGACAAACGTGGTCCACACCTTCCCCGATGGCACCAGCTCCATCACTATCCCCATCCCAACCATTGTGGATGGTATTCTGGAACCAGTTGAGAGCTTTGAGGTCATCATCACCGTGTCCCCACCATCTGGTGTCATGGCAACCTCAGAAAACTTTACAACCACAGTGGACATTTTTAATGTTGACAGTGAGTGATGTGTGTTTTGTCATGTGACAGTGAGTGATGTGTGTTCTGTGATGTGACAGTGAGTGACAGTGTTGTGTGATGTGACAGTGAGTGATGTGTGTTCTGTGATGTGACAGTGAGTGACAGTGTTGTGTGATGTGACAGTGAGTGATGTGTGTTCTGTGATGTGACAGTGAGTGACGGTGTTCTGTGATGTGACAGTGAGTGATGTGTGTTCTGTGGTGTGACAGTGAGTGATGTGTGTTCTGTGGTGTGACAGTGAGCTATACAGACCACTCCCAGACCTCCTGTACTCGGTGACTACAGAGTAAAGATGTGTTCTATTCTTCTCTTGCAGGATTTTCCTTCAGTTTTGCTGAGCCAACTTGTACTGTGAACGAGAGGGATCAGAGGGTTAGCATTACCGTGGTGACAAACATGATGTCAGTGAGTGAATTCCAATTTTCAATATCCATTTCTAATGGAACAGCTCAAAGTGAGAATGGGGATTAGGAGTACTTCTATATTTGTGTGTGTGTGTGTGTGTGTGTGTATTTATGTGTGTAAACACAACCATGACTGCAATTTGTACTGATGAGATGCACACTCAAACTTGTACCCTTTCTACTGCAGTTGACGAGGACTATTCACTCAACCTGACTCCAGTTGGTGGTGGGAGGGACACCTTCAGTGGGACTTTCCCTGCCGGTGTGAATTCCTACAGCTTTGAGATGGAGGTAGTGGATGACTCTGTGTTTGAAGGAGTGGAGTGTGTCACTTTGCAGCTGTCAGTAGAAAACAGTGTAGCTCTTAGTACGGGGTTGGTACTAGGAAACCCCTTGACCAAAGTTGCCTGTATCAATGATGATGAACGTGAGTTGTCATTGTGCACTGCATGTGAGGGCTGTACTCAAAGGATCTCGTACTGGTAGCTATCCAATCCATAGAGTGACCTGCTCTCTGTAGAGCCACCTGCTCTCTGTAGAGCCACCTGCTCTCTGTAGAGCCACCTACTCTCTGTAGAGCCACCTGCTCTCTGTAGAGCCACCTGCTCTCTGTAGAGCCACCTACTCTCTGTAGAGCCACCTGCTCTCTGTAGAGCCACCTACTCTCTGTAGGGTCACCTGCTCTCTGTAGAGCCACCTGCTCTCTGTAGAGTCACCTGCTCTCTGTAGAGCCACCTGCTCTCTGTAGAGTCACCTGCTCTCTGTAGGGTCACCTGCTCTCTGTAGAGTCACCTGCTCTCTGTAGGGTCACCTGCTCTCTGTAGGGTCACCTGCTCTCTGTAGAGCCACCTGCTCTCTGTAGAGCCACCTGCTCTCTGTAGAGCCACCTGCTCTCTGTAGAGCCACCTGCTCTCTGTAGAGCCACCTGCTCTCTGTAGAGTTACCTGTTCTCTGTAGAGCCACCTACTCTCTGTAGAGTCACCTGCTCTCTGTAGAGCCACCTGCTCTCTGTAGACTCACCTTCTCTCTATTATCTTAGTTCATCACACGCCATCCATCAAATTGTTGACATCTCTCCCCTCTTGTTGACATCTCTCCATCTTCCTTTTTTGTTGACATCTCTCCTCTCTTCTTGACATCTCTCCATCCTCCTCTTTTGTTGACAATACTCCTCTCTTGTTGGCATCTCTCCATCCTCCTCTCTTATGGACATCTCTCCTCACCTGTTGAGACCTCTCCATCCTCCTGTCCTGTAGCCATTGAACTCATTGTTTCTGAAGAAGCAGTGGATGAGGGGGACATTGCTGAGATCACTGTATCATTACCCCGTGGTGTTGTCATAGCAACATCGTTCAACATCACCGTATCCACAAGGGATGGGTCAGCAACTGGTGAGTCTTCTGAGGGCACTGTATGTACAGACAAGCCCCACCCACTAACCACACCCCTTGTTTCACTGGTATACTCTATCCATCCCATAGCACCCATGGACTATGTACCCATGACAAACGTGGTCCACACCTTCCCCAGTGGCACCAGCTCCATCACTATCCCCATCCCCACCATTGTGGATGGTATTCTGGAACCAGTTGAGAGCTTTGAGGTCATCATCACCGTGTCCCCACCATCTGGTGTCATGGCAACCTCAGAAAACTTCACAACAGCAGTGGACATTTTTAATGTTGACAGTGAGTGATGTGTGTTCTGTGATGTGACAGTAAGTGATGTGTGTTCTGTGGTGTGACAGTGAGCTATACAGACCACTCCCAGACCTCCTGTACTCGGTGACTACAGAGTAAAGATGTGTTCTATTCTTCTCTTGCAGGATTTTCCTTCAGTTTTGCTGAGCCAACTTGTACTGTGAACGAGAGGGATCAGAGGGTTAGCATCACCGTGGTAACAAACATTACGTCAGTGAGTGAATTCCAATTTTCAATATCCATTTCTAATGGAACAGCTCAAAGTGAGAATGGGGATTAGGAGTACTTCTATATTTGTGTGTGTGTGTGTGTGTGTGTGTGTATGTGTGTGTGTGTATTTGTGTGTGTAACACAACCATGACTGCAAGTTGTACTGATGAGATGCACACTCAAACTTGTATCCTTGCTACTGCAGTTGACGAGGATTATTCACTCAACCTGACTCCAGTTGGTGGTGGGAGGGACACCTTCAGTGGGACTTTCCCTGCCGGTGTGAATTCCTACAGCTTTGAGATGGAGGTAGTGGATGACTCAGTGTTTGAAGGAGTGGAGTGTGTCACTTTGCAGCTGTCAGTAGAAAACAGTGTAGCTCTTAGTACGGGGTTGGTACTAGGAAACCCCTTGACCAAAGTTGCCTGTATCAATGATGATGAACGTGAGTTGTCATTGTGCACTGCATGTGAGGGCCTGCTTGTAGGTGTGTGTGTGTGTGTGTGTGTGTGTGTGTGTGTGTTGTGTGCTTGTGTGCTTGTGTGTTAATTGTGTGTGCTTGTGTGCTGTGTTCAAGTATTGTATTGTTGTATTGCTCCTACACTGTCCTCTGTACCACCACCATCCAGCCATGGTGATGTTGATGTTTGAGGACCCTGTGATGACTGTACCTGAAGGGAAGGGCTACGTAGAAACCTGTCTACTCAAGACGGTCAATGGCAGTGTGGCCAACAGTACACATCCCATCACTGTCATGATAATGCCGCAGGAGAGGGACACAGACGCTGGTAGTGGCTTAGGTGTGTATTGAATGTGGTCACATGTGCTTATGTCGGTCCTCTGTGTACTTATGTTGGTCCTCATGTGTGCTTATGTCAGTCTTCATGTGTGCTTATGTCAGTCCTCTGCGTGCTTATGTCAGTCCTCATGTGTGCTTATGTCAGTTCTTGTGTGCTTATATCAGTCTTCATGTATGCTTATGTCAGTCTTCGTGTGTGCTTGTGTCAGTCCTCATGCGTGCTTATGTCAGTCTTCGTGTGTGCTTATGTCAGTCCTCATGTGTGCTTATGTCAGTCCTCATGTGGGCTTATGTCAGTCCTCATGTGTGCTTATGTCAGTCCTTGTGTGTGCTTATGTCAGTCCTCATGTGGGCTTATGTCAGTCCTTGTGTGTGCTTATGTCAGTCCTTGTGTGTGCTTATGTCAGTTCTCGTGTGCTTATATCAGTCCTCATGTGCTTATGTCAGTCCTTGTGTGTGCTTATGTCAGTCCTTGTGTGTGCTTATATCAGTTTTCGTGTGCTTATGTCAGTCTTCATGTGTGCTTGTGGTGATTGTAATAGCCTTTGTGTGTGGTGTGCTTGTGTTGTGTGTAGCATGGGCCATGTCAGGTGTAGTGTATGGCGTCCTTGTGTTCTGATTGTGTTAGGTGTTTCTCCTGCACATTGTGTGATGTGTTTTTGGAGTTAAGAAAGTCTCATTTGTAATCTCTTCTTTTCTTTTGTGTAGCAGCAACTGCTGAAGGTAAGGCCTCCCACATGGTGTCCTTCCCCAAACTGGTTCAACCCCGTTAACACCTGTTCTACTCCCCCTCCCCCCAGATAGTGGAGTAGACTTTGATGAGAACTCGGGTCCAGAGCTGATCATTTTTGCCCCCAATGACACTCGCGTCTGCTTCAACATAACCATCACGGATGACAACATAACGGAGCCAGACGAGGAGTTTGAGATTGTCTTAATTTTTCCTCCCGACCAACTCGGAGTCACATTGGGAGAGGTCAAGTTGCCGCAAATGGGACCAATACCAGGAATTGTCATCATAGAGGATGACGATGGTGGGTGTGGCACGTAGGAGTGGCTACAGAGTGGTGGGTGTAGTCAGAAGATTGTGTGATCAATAAAATTAATGATGGGTGTGGCCACTGGATGGTGGGTGTGGCACATGTGGGTGGATCATTAGATATGCATGGTCACTGGATGGTGGGTGGGGTCAATAGATGGTGGGTGTGGTCACTGGATGGTGGGTGTGGCTTGTGGGTGCAGGTCTCTGATCTAGTACTGTATGTCCCTTGATCCAGTGGTCAAAGTCAGCTTCTTGCAACCAACTTATGTTGTCATGGAAACAGAAGGTGTACTGATGGTGACCTTAGTGGCTGATGGGGTGTCCAGTATTGATTATGATGTCATCGTCATGGCAACTGAGTTGACAGCAACAGGTGAGTGACACTTGATGTACAATGTTGTGATCACAATGTGACGGTCCATACCACATGAGGATCTGTATCCATAGCAACGATGGACTTCCTGTTTCAAGAAACTACGGTGACTTTCCAATCAGGAGAGACCATGAAGATGGTCTCCGTGGTGATAGCTAACGATGTCCTTGTTGAGCTAAACGAGACCTTCCAGTTGGAGCTGTCAGTGGTGGGATCGGACCCGGAACAGGTCTGTGAGGGAGACGTAGCAACTACTGTCATCACCATTATAGACAACACTGGTAGGTGACCTTTGACCCCTTTGTCAGGGCCCCAGATTGTGACGTTTCACCTTTCCTCCAGTCGCTCAGGTGAACTTCATTCCAGTCATGTACACCACAAAGGAAGGGGATGCGGTGGTGGTCACCGTGGTAGCCAGCACACCCAGCACCAGGGATTATACTGTTACCATAAAATCAACAGATGTTACGGCAGAAGGTTAGTACACACGCACTGGACTACAGCGGTCTACTCACACACACACACACTGAACTACAGCGGTCTACTCTCACACACACACTGGACTACAGCAGTCTACTCACACACACACACTGGACTACAGCGGTCTACTCACACACACACACTGGACTACAGCAGTCTACTCACACACACACACTGGACTACAGCAGTCTACTCACACACACACACTGGACTACAGCGGTCTACTCTCAAACACACACTGGACTACAGCAGTCTACTCACACACACACACTAGACTACAGCAGTCTACTCACACACACACACTGGACTACAGCGGTCTACTCTCACACACGCATTAGACTACAGCGGTCTACTCACACACACACACTGAACTACAGCAGTCTACTCTAAAACACACACTGGACTACAGCGGTCTACTCTCAAACACACTGGACTACAGCGGTCTACTCACACACACACACACTGGACTACAGCAGTCTACTCACACACACACACTGGACTACAGCGGTCTACTCTCACACACACACTGAACTACAGCAGTCTACTCTCACACACACACTGAACTACAGCGGTCTACTCTCAAACACACTGGACTACAGCGGTCTACTCACACACACACACTGGACTACAGCGGTCTACTCTCACACACACACTGAACTACAGCAGTCTACTCTCACACACACACTGAACTACAGCGGTCTACTCTCAAACACACTGAACTACAGCAGTCTACTCACACACACACTGGACTACAGCAGTCTACTCTCACACACACACTGAACTACAGCGGTCTACTCTCACACACACTGGACTACAGCAGTCTACTCTCACACACACACTGAACTACAGCGGTCTACTCTCACACACACACACTGGACTACAGCGGTCTACTCTCAAACACACACTGGACTACAGCGGTCTACTCACACACACACACACACACACTGGACTACAGCGGTCTACTCTCACACACACTGGACTACAGCGGTCTACTCTCACACACACACTGGACTACAGCGGTCTACTCACACACACACACTGGACTACAGCAGTCTACTCTCACACACGCACTGGACTACAGCGGTCTACTCTCAAACTCACGGACTAACACATACTCATTGAGCTACAGTATAACATTTTAATTTCTGGTTATGTCATTACATGAACATAATATCCTGTGCCATTCTTCTTCAGTGGATCATCCTTTTCTTGTGTTTCTGTAGCCTCCAATGACTACACTTCTGGTCCGTTCACTGTGACCATCCCGGCTGGTCAGACAGCTGTCAACCTCACCATAGCAACCATCACTGATGGAGTGATTGAGATGACTGAGCAATTCAATTTGATGATAATGGACACATCTGATCCAAGTGTGGTTGTTGGACCAGACGCCATCGCCATGGTAACCATTGAGGACACAGATGGTGAGTGAATGTGGTGATGAATTAATGTGCACATCGAACAGTATTATATAAATAGCTAGCAATAAAATATGTTTTTGGAGAAATGTAAGTTGTTGTTCATTTTCTCATCAGTTGCCCTGGTCAACTTTAAGCCGACCATTTACATGACCACTGAAGGAGGTGTTGTCATGGTGATTGCCATGGTGGACAAAGACATTGAAAAGGAAACCATGGTAACGGTCAGGATTGTCAACGGGACAGCAATGGGTTTGTGCAACCTTGGCAACAAGTGTTGTTGCACAATGTTACTTCCTGTCTCTCTTGGTCTATCCAGAAGGTGCTGACTTCACAGTAGGGACTGCCACACTGGTGTTCACCCCAGGGTCTAGGACGGCTGCACTCAACATCACAGCACTCAACGACATACTCTCAGAAGGTGTGGAAGAGTTTTCAGTTGTCTTGGAAAGCTCATCTGATCCCAGAGTGATGATTGGAAATGATGATACAGCTGTCATCTCCATCAGTGATAGTGATGGGGAAGGTGAGCTCAGTGTGTGTGGTGAGGGTGAGCTTAGCGTATGGTGAGGGTGAACCCACTACTCACTACTCCTCCCCCTCCCACTCCTCACTACTCCTCCCCCACCCACTCTTCACTACTCCTCCCCCACCCACTCCTCACTACTCCTCACCCACCCATTCCTCACTACTCCTCCCCCACCCACTCCTCACTATTCCCCCCACCCACTCCTCACTACTCCTCCCCCACCCACTCCTCACTACTCCTCCCCCACTCATTCAGGTCTTACTGTCTCATTCACTGGTACCATCTTCTGCGCTAGTGAAAGTGATGGATTTGTAGAAGTTACCTTGGAAACATCTCGTACTCATGCCATCAACTTCATTGTATCAATTGGCATCACTCCCATCAATGCCACAGGTTTGTGTGTGGGTGTGGTTAATGCCACAGGTTTGTGTGTGGGTGTGGTTAATGCCACAGGTTTGTGTGTGGGTGTGGTTAATGCCACAGGTTTGTGTGTGGGTATGGTTAATGCCACAGGTTTGTGTGTGGGTGTGGTTAATGCCACAGGTTTGTGTGTGGGTGTGGTTAATGCCACAGGTTTGTGTGTGGGTGTGGTTAATGCCACAGGTTTGTGTGTGGGTGTGGTTAATGCCACAGGTTTGTGTGGGGATGTGGTCAATGTCACAGGTTTGTGTGTGGGTGTGGTTAATGCCACAGGTTTGTGTGTGGGTGTGGTCAATGCCACAGGTTTGTATGTGGGTGTGGTTAATGCCACAGGTTTGTGTGTGGGTGTGGTTAATGCCACAGGTTTGTGTGTGGGTGTGGTTAATGCCACAGGTTTGTGTGGGTGTGGTCAATGCCACAGGTTTGTGTGTGGGTGTGGTTAGTGCCACAGGTTTGTGGGTGGGTGTGGTCAATGTCACAGGTTTGTGTGTGGGTGTGGTTAATGCCAAAGGTTTGTGGGTGGGTGTGGTTGGGAGGTTATGTGTGTACTAATGCTACTAGAGCGGAGTCTGTATAACCCAGCCCCCATTGGGAATGGAAACAGTGCTGGATTAGCAGGTTGCTGGGTTATAGAGGTCAGTTTGTATGGCAAAATTAAAGGTCAATGCCAGAGAATCTTGGCTGGTTTAGGCGAATGCTGGTTTGTAGAAGTGCTGGATTGGGGAGGTCTCACTGTGTCAGGATACATGTGTTTGGTGGTTGGATGCACACACACACACACACACACACACACACACACACACACACACACACACACACACACACACACACACACACACACACACACACACACACACACACACACACACACACACACACACACACACACACACACACACACACACACACACACACACACACACACACACTGCTCCTCTCCTGTCTGTAGTGTTTGTTGACTACAATGCTCTGTCTATGGAAGTTGTCTTTCAACCTGGTGAAACGTCCAAGTCATTTCAGATCCCGATCTTGGATGACTCACTATTGGAAGGTAGGGAGGTGGCTCAGCTGACACTCTTTGTTAGCAAACTAGCTGTGTCCAAAGGTGTACTGCCCCGAGCCCCACAGATGGCCCTGCTCTGTATCGAAGACGATGATGGTGAGTTTGCAGCTGTTTGTCCTTCTACAGACTATACAGTGTGCATTATACATGGCCTACCCCTCCCATCCCTCCTACCCCTCCCATCTCTCCTACCCCTCCCCTTTGTCTCCTACCCCTCCCATCCCTCCTACCCCTCCCATCTCTCCTACCACTCTCCTTTACCTCCTACCCCTCCCATCCCTCCTACCCCTCCCCCTTTCCTCCCAACCCTCCCCTTTACCTCCTACCCCTCCCATCCCTCCTACCCCTCCCCTTTTCCTCCCAACCCTCCCCTTTACCTCCTACCCCTCCCCTTTACCTCCCAACCCTCCACTTTACCTCCTACCCCTCCCCTTTTCCTCCCAACCCTCCCCTTTACCTCCTACCCCTCCCATCCCTCCTACCCCTCCCTTTTACCTCCTTCCCCTCTTTCCCCTCTCCCTTCCATCCAGGCCCAGTTATCTCCTTCAAGGAACCTTCATACCAAACCAGTGAAGGGGGAACAGTGGCCATAGGATTGCAGCTGAACAGAGAATTTACTGAGACTGTGGAAGTTGTTATCAGAACAATGAACAGTAGTGCTAGTATGTGTGCGGGCATGTGGACACTGTCAGAAGTGTCACTGAGTAGCAAGTACTGCTTTACTCTGACCTCTTCCTTTCTGTAGCTGCCGGGGAAGACTTCAATGGAGGAACATTCACAGTCCCATTTCCAAGTGGCACTACCATGGTAACCAGGCTGTTTGCTATTCATGAGGATCTGCTAGAAGAAGGGATTGAGCAGTTTAAAGTGGTCATTGTTGATTCGAGTGATGGATCATATCTGGTCGGCTCACCTGGTACTGCTGTTGTCAACATCACAGACACTACAAGTGAGGCTGTGGGTGTGTCTGTGTATGAGCTGTGGGTGTGTTGGCGTATGAGCTGTGGGTGTGGGTGTGTCTGTGTATGAGCTGTGGGTGTGTTGGCATATGAGCTGTGGGTGTGGGTGTGTCTGTGTATGAACTGTGGGTTTGTCTGTGTATGAGCTGTGGGTGTGTCTGTATACGACCTGTGGGCGTGTTTGTATGAGCTGTGGGGGTGTCTGTGTACGACCTGTGGGTATGTGCATATATACATGAACTGATGATTTGTAGTTGCACATGATAGAGACTGTGTGGCAGTCTTGAGTGATGGTCTCTCTCTCTCATCTCCTCTCCACCCTGCCTCCCTTCTCCTCTCCATTCCACCTCCTTCATCCTCTTCACCCCGCCTCCCTTTTCCTCTCCACCCACCTCCTTTCTCCTCTTAACCCACCTCCCTTCTCTTCATCCCACCTCCTTTATCCTCTCCACTCTGTCTCCCTTCTCCTCTCCACCTCGCCTCCCTTCTCTCCACCCGCCTCCCTTCTCCTCTCCACCACGCCTCCCTTCTCTCCACCCGCCTCCCTTCTCCTCTCCACCACGCCTCCCTTCTCTCCACCCGCTCCCTTCTCCTCTCCACCCACCTCCCTTCTCCTCTCTACCCCGCCTCCCTTCTCTCCACCCGCCTCCTTTCTCCTCTCCACCCTGCCTCTCTTCTCTCCACCCGCCTCCCTTCTCCTCTCCACCACGCCTCCCTTCTCTCCACCCGCCTCCCTTCTCCTCTCCACCACGCCTCCCTTCTCTCCACCCTGCCTCCCTTCTCTCCACCCGCCTCCCTTCTCCTCTCCACCACGCCTCCCTTCTCTCCACCCTGCCTCCCTTCTCTCCACCCGCCTCCCTTCTCCTCTCCACCACGCCTCCCCTCTCTCCACCCGCCTCCCTTCTCTCCACCCGCCTCCCTTCTCCTCTCCACCCTGCCTCTCTTCTCTCCACCCGCCTCCCTTCTCCTCTCCACCACGCCTCCCTTCTCTCCACCCACCTCCCTTCTCCTCTCTACCCCGGCTCCCTTCTCTCCACCCGCCTCCCTTCTCCTCTCCACCCCGCCTCCCTTCTCCTCTCCACCCTGCCTCCCTTCTTTCCACCCACCTCCCTTTTCCTCTCCACCCTGCCTCACTTCTCCTCTCCACCCGCCTCTCTTCTGCTCTCCCCCCGCCTCCCTTCTCCTCTCCACCCTGCCCCTCTTCTCCTCTCCACCCCACCTCCCTTCTCCTCTCCACCCTGCCTCCCTTCTTCCCACCCACCTCCCTTTTCCTCTCCACCCTGCCCCTCTTCTCCTCTCCACCCTGCCCCTCTTCTCCTCTCCACCGTCCCTCCCTCCTCCTCTCCTGACTGACTGTAGATTTACTGCGAGTGCAGTTTGAGAAAGATCACTACAACATCTCAGAAGGAGAGGATGTTGAAGTGTCCTTGGTCATCACAGGAGGGACAACATCATCTTCATTTGATGTCATTCTAACAGCATTGGATGGTACAGCCACTGGTGAGCACTCCACTACAGAGATGTTGCTTGTTGTCAATGTCATCGAGAGAGAGAGAGATGGTCCCAGTTAGTTTTACAGAAATGTCTACAGATACTTGAATGATATTTTGCCTTCCTATGCCCAGACTTATGTGCTAGGCTGTAATGAATAGTTCTCAGCTCCTGCAACAGCTGCAAAGTACACACCAGGTGCAAATAGGGATTTCCCCTCCATACCCAATGCTACTGTTCTACTTTGTCTGCTCACATCTAACTGTTTTGTCTGCTGGAGTGTTAATTGTCTTCTGTGTCTGTTCTAGTGTTCAGTGTCCTCTCTCTCCCTCACCAGTTGCCCGTGACTACGTTGGAGCATCATTCACTGTTCCTTTTCTTGCTGGCATCGTCCGATCACATCAGAGCATACGCATAGTCCAGGATAATGCTACAGAAGGGAGAGAGAGCTTCAGTTTAGTTCTGAACATCACTAGGGAGGGGACACAGCTGGGTGTGGTTCCAGGGGACATTGTCATGACTACCATTTGGATTATTGACAGTGATGATCGTAAGTAGATCACGTGACATCACATGACATGAATGACATCACATGTCATGTGGTGTTGCACAATACCCTAACATTTGACGTTCCCTGTACTCAGCACTTCAAGTCCTTCTGAGCTACTCATTCCAAAACTACACCATCAAGGAGAACGAAGGACCCTTGGTAGTGAACATCACTTCAAGCCAACCAAGACCCTTCCCTTACAACATCACCATCACTCCACGTTCAGACACTGCAGTTGGTGAGTTCAGGGATATCCCCTTCTGTCACATGACAACCAGTAAGAGGTGATGTCAGCTGTGTTCTTGGCAAACATCTGGTGAAGTGTTCACATCCTAGGGTCTTCTGTCCACATCCGAGGGTCTTCTGTCCACATCCTAGGGTCTTCTGTTCACGTCCTAGGGTCTTCTGTTCACGTCCTAGGGTCTTCTGTCCACATCCTAGGGTCTTCTGTTCACATCCTAGGGTCTTCTGTTCACGTCCTAGGGTCTTCTGTCCACGTCCTAGGGTCTTCTGTCCACATCCTAGGGTCTTCTGTTCACGTCCTAGGGTCTTCTGTTCACATCCTAGGGTCTTCTGTTCACGTCCTAGGGTCTTCTGTTCACGTCCTAGGGTCTTCTGTTCACACTGCACGATCACATTCCTCTGTGTGTGCATTGTACCTCTTGTCACAACTTGTACACATCAGCTTCTTCCCTGGTACCCCATGGTCCTCTCCCCACTTCTCCCCCAGCCAATGAGGACTTTGACCCCACCCCCATCACCATCACCATAAACCCTGGGGAGACCATGGCTAGCTTCACTGTTGGAATAGCCGATGACAACATTGTCGAGCCAGGGGAGGTCTTCCACCTGGACATAACCATCTCTGGTGAAACTAGTCAGGCACTTGTTAGAACGTCAGTGGCAATCATGGATGATGACAGTGAGTGCATTAGGTCTATCAGAGGGAGTATGTACATCACTCACTGCTCTATTCACCATGTTCTGTACCCCTGTACCGTCACTGCTCTATTCACCATGTTCTGTACCCCTGTACCGTCACTGCTCCATTCACCATGTTCTGTACCCCTGTACCGTCACTGCTCTATTCACCATGTTCTGTACCCCTGTACCGTCACTGCTCTATTCACCATGTTCTGTACCCCTGTACCGTCACTGCTCCATTCACCATGTTCTGTACCCCTGTACCGTCACTGCTCCATTCACCATGTTCTGTACCCCTGTACCGTCACTGCTCTATTCACCATGTTCTGTACCCCTGTACCGTCACTGCTCTATTCACCATGTTCTGTACCCCTGTACCGTCACTGCTCTATTCACCATGTTCTGTACCCCTGTACCGTCACTGCTCTATTCACCATGTTCTGTACCCCTGTACCGTCACTGCTCTATTCACCATGTTCTGTACCCCTGTACCGTCACTGCTCTATTCACCATGTTCTGTACCCCTGTACCATCACTGCTCTATTCACCATGTTCTGTACCCCTGTACCGTCACTGCTCTATTCAATATGTTCTGTTCCCCTGTACTGTCACCTGAAGGTCCACGTTTTGTCAATGACACAATCATTGGAGATCCTCTATTCACTGTTCCACTACCTCACAACCAGGGGGAATTCCCTGAGCTTGAGGGAGTTTCCCTGTGCATGGAGTTCCGTGGGTTTGCAGGGCAGTACTACAACCTTGTGTCTGACGAGTGCACCACTGTCAACGCCCACTACACCCAGGGTGTGGCCAACCCCCAACTTCATGTCATTGACGAGATCGGAGTGAAGACAGAAGGAGAGGGAGGAGTCTGCCATGAGGTCAGAGTTCAGCTGGAGAACTGTCAGACGTTTGTTGATGGAACAGAGACCATTGGAGCATACAGAGCTGATGGGGTGACTGTGATGGCTGTAGCAGGTCGCAATCGCACACGCATCACTGTCCCAAACTGTGCTCCGGGGAAGGAGCTGGTGATGTGGGTCATGTGTGATCAGATTGGAGTTGGGGGGAAAGTGGATGGTATGTTGCAGTTTACACTCTCCAGAGCGGTTGGTCTAGCTCCCACCTCTCATGGATTAGTGGGTGAGTGGGTGTGTCCAGTGGGTGAGAGGGTGTGTCCAGTGAATGAGAGGGTGTGTCTAGTGGGTGCCGGTGGGTGGATGAGAGGGCATGTCCAGTGGATGAGGAGGTACATGTGTCTAGTGGGTGAGTGGGTGTGTCCAGTGAATGAGAGGGTGTGTCTAGTGGGTGCCGGTGGGTGGATGAGAGGGTGTGTCCGGTGGGTGAGAATGTATATGTGTCTAGTGGATGAGAGGGTACATCTAGTGGGTGCCTGGTGCACGAGTGGGTACCTGGTGGGTGAGGGTGTGTCCACTGGATGAGAGGGCGTGTCCAGTGGATGAGAAGGTGTATCCAGTAGGTGAGAGGGTGCATGTGTCTAGTGGGTGTGTCCAGTGGGTGAGAAGGTGTGTCTAGTATATAGGAGTATGTCTGGTAGAGAAGTTGTGGGGATGTGTGTCAGGTGGGTGAGTGGGTGTATCTGATGTGTGAGTGTGTGTGTGTGGTGTGTGTGTGATGGGTGAGTGAGTGTGTTTCACAGCATATACATACACTGTATGTCCTGACCAATTCATTGTGAGCATTCTCTGGTCGTTGTATGCTCAGCTCAATTCTGGAACATTCCTATTGAGTACAGGAAGTTTGCTGGTCGCTATGGTGATGATATGGTAACCACGGACGACAACGTGTACGCTGTGACAGTCAGCTACCCAGAGTCCTCCCCAAGGACGTTCCTTGCTGAGCTGTCTACTGTCACGTGGAGTGGGCGGTATGAGCCTTGCCTCTATGCAGGGAACCAGCTGGCAGGAAGGTCTTATGAGGGACGTCACTTCGGCTCAGTCATTGAAGGACGTCACTCGGACTACAAGGTGGAGAGTGTGTTTGCTCACGACTTCACCTTTGACAAGTACCTCAGTCAGTGTTGACGAGAAGGATAAACTGGTGTTCCACACACAGATATAACAGCATCAGTAAAATAGTCAAGAACTCTTATTAATAATTTCTAACACTAAATATAAATTTGTAAATAATATTTTCAACCCACACACGTTTAGTAGTTGCAGGTTTTATGGATTTTAGATGAGATTCAAATATCAACTAACTTTTAACAGACATTATAATCAATTGAATTGAAAATTGACTACCTGTGAGTATAGATTAAGTATGTCTTCCCTTGTAGCCAATATCGAGTATAGCAAACCACAATTGACCCATCATGAGATAATCTTCAGTGACTAATGAGTACACATTCTAGTTGTAGCCGTCCACGGACAACCCACTACTGTATGATGGCCGTCCACAGACGACCCACTACCATACGATGGCCATCCACGGACGACCCACTACTGTACGATGGCCGTCCATGGACAACCCACTACCATACGATGGCCATCCACGGACAACCCACTACTGTATGATGAATGTCCATGGACGACCCACTACCATGCGATGCAATGCTACACAGACACTCGTGTGTACTCAATGCCGGCATGGGCTGGATAAAGAATACCCAACTGCATGGGAGGTTGTCACAATGTGGAGGGAGTCTTAGCATACTCCAATAACATGCATGAGGTGCGTACGGAACATCCTTGCTAACACAAACCCCCCACCTTGGGTTTGGATGAGTGAAAATCCAGCTAAAGAGTTAAATAATTACAATTGAGTGCAGAAGTATTACCAACACAGCAATGAATGGTACGTCACAGCAAGGTATGATGTCACATTAGATTTGCACAATAAAAGTAGAAGTATTGAATGAAGGATCTCTAAAACCTTCGGTGAACCAACACACTCAACTTCAGGATCCGGATAAGTGAGGATGCCATACAGCAAACCTCATGAGATGGTCAGGTTAGAGGGATGGCGGTTAGAGGGATGGCAGGTTAGAGGGATGGTGGGTTAGAGGGATGGCGGGTTAGAGGGATGGTGGGTTAGAGGGATGGCGGGTTAGAGGGATGGTGGGTTAGAGGGATGGTGGGTTAGAGGGATGGCGGTTAGAGGGATGGTGGGTTAGAGGGATGGCGGGTTAGAGGGATGGTGGGTTAGAGGGATGGTGGCCAATTAGAGGGATGTGGGTTAGAGGGATGGCGGTTAGAGGGATGGTGGGTTAGAGGGATGGCGGGTTAGAGGGATGGTGGGTTAGAGGGATGGTGGCCAATTAGAGGGATGGCGGTTAGAGGGATGGTGGGTTAGAGGGATGGCGGGTTAGAGGGATGGCGGGTTATACAGAGGTTTTAATGTGTTCATCAATCACACGGAATAATAACTCCATTATAATGTGAACAATTTGAAGGATCAGAGATCGGTACAATACTTCCATGAGTGGTTCATCACAAAAAAGTAATGTCCTTCAAACTCAAACAAATACCACACACATGCACCTGCACACCACACACCTGCACACCACACACCACACACATGCACCTGCACACCACACACCACACACCTGCACACCACACACCACACACCTGCACACCACACACATGCACCTGCACACCACACACCACACACCTGCACACCACACACCACACACCTGCACACCACACACATGCACCTGCACACCACACACATGCACCTGCACACCACACACCACACACCTGCACACCACATACATGCACCTGCACACCACACACCTGCACCTGCACACCACACACCTGCACACCACACACATGTATGTATACAGCAACGAAGAAGTTTGTGAGAGAACAAGTCTGCCGGGCCATGCATGCACATAATACAAAAAACAAACTGAGGACACGGCACACCTGTTTACTTAATACCGTATCAATCTTGACGGATATTGGCTTTAGCAATTTTCACATTTTTATATTCGCTGATGGCTATATTTTGCCATTGCACAAGAACCCGAACTAAATTTTCATGGGTGCAAACTTTTATGGATGATTGAAAATCTGTGAAAACTGCGAAAGTTTAGTACACACAAACACACATAGACACACACACACAGACACACACACACAGACACACACACACGTGTGCGCGGACACACACACACACCTCAATTGGACGGTGGTACACATGGCTAATTTTATCTCAATACAGACAAGTATTCTAAAACGAGATAGTCTGCATTCACATGTCGTGTACTTCACATTAAGACAACGATTCAGAGAATTAACGATGACTGAGACAAAACTGGTTGTAATCATATTGGACGAGCCTTTGGCTCTATGTCCACTCATCCCTGGAGGCCAGACAGCAAGGAAGGCTTATTTTGACTGCTTTTGTCTCTTCCAAAACCTCTTGACCTGATCGTGTCCATCATTGGAGACAACCATTAACCTCTTCCTGTCACTGCTCCACTGAAGTACTCCCAGCTCCTGTTTCCATAAAAGAAACAAAAACACAATTGGTCTGACTACACCCACAATCACTAACAAGGTTTACCTCTGCATATTTCTTGAGCAATTCATAGTCACTGAGAGACATGAATTGACTGTAGAGGACACCTGTGCACAGAGTACCACATTCATGTAGAGGTTTCCAGTTTAATAATGGAAATGGGAACTCCTCACCATCAGTGAACTGTAACCTGTCTCTCTCCATTTCCCACAGCTTAATTTGGTCAACCACAGTAGATGGTATGATAGGCAACTGTAATGGGTTGAAAATGGGAGGCCATTACTGACCATCTCTATTAGCAGATATGGACAAAACAATAAGGCTCAATTAGAGAACATTAGATAATACTCTCAAACTTGGCTAGTAAGTTCTCCTGGACAGTACACACTCCTGGATAGTACACACTCCTGGATAGTACACACTCCTGGATAGTACACACTCCTGGATAGTTTTTATTATTATTAAAGCCCTTAGGAATTAATATAGATACAATAATAAAGGTACATGATCCAAGCATCAAAAACAAATAATACAACTTCATGCTACTAAATACTACTAATACTCGTAATAATAATAATAATAATAATAATAATATATTGCAGTACTGATAACATAGCTGACAGTAAGATCTGATTGTAAGCACCTTATGCTGGTCTTTGAGGGTAGTTACTAGCCAAGTTCTATGGTATACCACATAGTACTGAATCATAGACTCTACATAGAGTCTATGATTCCATACATACATTCATACGTGCACACACATACACACATACACAAGCACACACACACACACACACACACACACACACACACACACACACACACACACATATGAATACACACACATATACACACACACACACACACACACACACACACACACACACGAACACACACACACACATACACACGAACACACACACACACACACACACACACACACACACACACACACACACACACACACACACACACACACACACACATTAGTTCAAAGTCTAGTATATAGGGCTTTAGTTCCTTGAAAGTATCCAAAAAGAAGTTTAGGCGGCCAATCGTCGCTGTAACTTTCGAAAACGCCAGTGAAAATTCGATCGCGATTCTACCAGAAATTGATGCAGTTACAATTAAACCGTCATTCTTAGTAAATTACATTGCCTCTTACTATCTTTGTGATAGATTAGCTCTGTAATCCTCCGAATTTCGCTACTAAATGTTCATGATTACTGCTCGATCGATGTTTACGTGAAGCGGCCATTTCGCTGAGTATTGCGCAATCCCATCTCTGGAAATACGTACGGCCCTATCAACACTGCACAGTCATATTACTCTATTCTACATAGTACAGAGTATCCATGGTAGTAGGGTACAATCAGTAGCACACAGAATGGTGCATACAATGTCTGTTCCCTTGGTGGAACCTAGGGTTTCACACAGACAAGTTCCAACAACTAACTTTGTCAAATTTAAATATGATTTCCGAAAGTAGCCATCGTTTCAAAAATTAGTTGGTGTCAGGACATGTCCAACCACTTTCCAAATGTTATATTTTCACTGAAACACACACACACACACACACACACACACACACACACACACACACACACACACACACACACCTTAGCCAACATTTGTGGATGAGCATGTGTTCTCAAAAATGTTAAGATCTGCACAACAAAGAAGCAGTCATAGTCTGCTACATATACAGACAGTATACTGGGTTATACTGACTTGCTCTGCTGTTATCCCACTCTTTAGTGCCTGTGTTTGACAGAAGAGGATAAGTTCATTCATAGGAAGCATTACCTGCTGACTCAGCAACTCACCTCGTGAATACTATCACGAGTGATCACACCCATAACCATATTAGGAAACCTATGTTGAAAGCAAAAGGTAAACAATGCAAGGCATGTGGGCGGGGCTGTGTGGGAGTCCGTTCCGCCCACTCACTTGTACTGTAGCTGACAGAAAATAGCAATTATTGCCACTTGAAGAGGAGAATCTGAGGGGAGGGTGCTCGGTCAACACTATTGCCACATAACATCAAATCTTCAACACACACACACACACACACACACACACACACACACACACACACACACACACACACACACACACACACACACACACACACACACACACACCTGTACATAAAAGCACACACGCACGCACACACACACACACACACACACACACACACACACACACACACACACACACACACACACATGCGCGCAACACACTTGTATATGCTAACAGGTGAAAGTTAGTTTCTAAAATGATGTATCCTGCTTTCTTCTCACTGCTGTCCTCCCCTCTGGATCCTGCCAGGAGATAGCAGAGGCAAGTGTATTCATAGCCAGGCAGGAAGTGCTGTGCAGTAGCACTCCAGACACTCTCACACGCACAAATGCTGGGCCGGACGTAACGAGCCCACACAAACGCTGACGTAAGGGGTTTCCCGAGGTACTTTCCCCTCTGAAGGTCGTCGCTTGCCTATAAAAATCCGCATCGACGTGGAAGGTCGCAGTTTCAAGCGCGCAAGTAGATGAAGCAGATAAAACTATGTAGGACCAGCGACAGGCGACGTTTGCTGTAGATTGGGCTTGGTCGGCAGGCGGCAGTGCCGTCGATGGTGTAAAACCTGCCAAACAAGTCCAATCTACACTGAGCGTCGCCAGAGCTACCGTGAAGTTGGCCGACACAGCGTCTATCCGAACCGCTTCTGATGACGCGGAAAGTTGGCAGCACCGGTGCGTACACGTAGACAGCTCATTCTGTGTCCTTCGTCTATTTTTTAAGTTCTTATTCTCATTCTGATATTTCCGGTGTGTGTGTGTCTATCAGCTGGATACGCCCCAGAAGGGAGTGACGAAGACCGTGTCGGGATCGTCGGGCGAAGGACTTCATCGAAATACTTCGTCTAGCTGGAACCACAACGGACCAGACAGTCCAAACCCACAGGTCGCAAATCAGAGGTTCTCGTTTTAAATTACCTCTCAGCGCGTGCAGATCACAAATCTCCGCTTCGATCCAGTCAACACAAAGAGAGATTGGAGGAGGGAATTGATATTAATGTTATCATTATAGACTATTTTATGTTATAATTTCTGTTTTATATTCTTTAACTGAAAAACCGCAGCTATGGATCTGAGAGCAAGATTTGTGATGAGGATGACTTACAACCTACGTACTAGTGAGGCAAGACACAGCAGGCCTTTCACAACGGTGGGCGTCACTTGATGAGATCACTCCCAACAGCAGTTCATTCTGAGGATGTGGTGTACTTGGTGAAGGTGATACACTTGGTGGAAGTGGTGTACTTGGTGAAGGTGGTACACTTGGTGGAAGTGGTGTACTTGGTGAAGGTGGTGCACTTGGTGGAAGTGGTGTACTTGGTGAAGGTGGCGCACTTGTTGGAAGTGGTGCACTCAGTGCATGGAGGTGGTGTACTCGGTGGAGGTGGTGTACTCGGTGGAGGTGGTGTACTCGGTGGAGGTGGTGTACTTGGTGGAAGTGGTGTACTTGGTGGAGGTGGTGTACTCGGTGGAGGTGGTGTACTCGGTGGAGGTGGTGTACTCAGTGGGGGTGGTGTACTCGGTGGAGGTGGTGTACTCGGTGGAGGTGGTGTACTCGGTGGAGGTGGTGCACTTGGTGGAGATGGTGTACTTGGTGGAGGTGGTGTACTCGGTGGAGGTGGTGCACTTGGTGGAGGTGGTGTACTTGGTGGGGGTGGTGTACTCGGTGGAGGTGGTGTACTCAGTGGGGGTGGTGTACTCGGTGGAGGTGGTGTACTTGGTGGAGGTGGTGTACTCGGTGAAGGTGGTGCACTTGGTGGAGATGGTGCTGTCATGTCAAATGATGTCCCCATTAAAGTGGTCCAGTGTGAGGTGTTGGGTAAGGGTTGCATGGGTTATGTAACTTTAAGGCCCCATTTACACGTATCTGGATACCTTTATAAACGTATACTTTGAATGCGTTTACAACTTATTTACACGAAAACGATCGAAACGATTGACGTATGCGTTTATAGAGTATCCACTTAGGTATCCGTTTATGAAGTATCCACATTCGCTATATGTTTTCGGCGTTTTTGTGTAAATAGTTGGTGTAAACGCCTTTAAAAGTATACGTATACAAGGGTATCCGGATACGTGTAAATGGGGCCAAAAACTGTAACAATAATTATTGATAACATGGTTGGGGGCCACCTTGAGGTAGGGGGCATTGACGGTGTGATGGTGCACTCACACTAAAAGCATAATGCAAGTCAATCATGAATAGAATAGAATGCCGGTTTTGGTGTGAACATAATGTATCACACATTCAATATCTCACCCCAACAGATGCAGTGACACAAACACAAACACATAATATTTGATGAGTTTGGTCTCCCCACACAACTTGGCAATGCACACGGTCTTAACACATGATTGTGTGAAGTACACTGCTTTGTTTACAATAAATGCAACACAGACAGACAGACAGACAGACCGACACGTATGCATGCACGCACGCACGTACGCACGCACACACACACTGACACACACACACACATACACATACACACACACACACACACTGACACACACTGACACACACACTGACACACACTGACACACACACTGACACACACACACACATACACACACACGCACACACACACACACACACACACAAACACACATACACACACACACACACACACACACACACACACACACACACACACATGCATGCGTTGAATTCCAGGCAATCCTTAGCCTCTACTAAGAATAGAATGATGTCATAAACGAGTGAAGTGTAATTGTAGTGCATTCAATTGACCTCTTCGCAAGTCATACCCACAGTCTCCCAACCCCACATCGCTATAACAACTGACTACCATATTCAAACTACTGTCAAAGCCTGTTTTTGCATGTCCATAAGCCAACAAACCAAATACACATGCAATACTAGGCCGGTGCTTGTGACAGTGGATCCAGTGCTTGTGGCAGTGGCCCCAGTGCTTGTGGCAGTGGACCCAGTGCTTGTGGCAGTGGACCCAGTGGTTGTGGCAGTGGACCCAGTGCTTGTGTCAGTGGACCCAGTGCTTGTGGCAGTGGCCCCAGTGCTTGTGACAGTGGACCCAGTGGTTGTGGCAGTGGACCCAGTGGTTGTGGCAGTGGACCCAGTGGTTGTGGCAGTGGACCCAGTGGTTGTGGCAGTGGCCCCAGTGCTTGTGACAGTGAACCCAGTGCTTGTGGCAGTGGCCCCAGTGGTTGTGACAGTGAACCCAGTGGTTGTGGCAGTGAACCCAGTGCTTGTGGCAGTGAACCCAGTGCTTGTGACAGTGAACCCAGTGCTTGTGTCAGTGGACCCAGTGCGTGTGTCAGTGGACCCAGTGCTTGTGGCAGTGGACCCAGTGCTTGTGACAGTGAACCCAGTGCTTGTGGCAGTGAACCCAGTGCTTGTGTCATGCATTAAATAAAGAGGGTGGTAATGGTGACAGTACATGATGGATATATGGTTCACAGGCACACTCACACACACACACTCTCACACACACACACACACACATTTACACACACACTCACACACACACACACACATTTACACACACACTCACACACACACACATACACACATGCACACACACACACACACACACACACACACACACACACACACACACACACACACACACACACACACACACACACACACACACCACATGTGGACACTTGGCAAAGTAAAATGTACTAATTGAGTTGGAGCCAGCATGCAGTTTGCCAAGTGGACTAATTCTCTTCATAAATATCTCATTTGACCAGACTGCTTTCAGCTGATCTCAAATAACCCTCAGTTGAGAATATGATACATGCTGGGTTAAAGATAACTAGATAGTCTTCAGCAGTCGAATTAGCGTATTACTGGTAACAGCTGATGTCAGCAAATCAGAATCTTGATGTACTCCATCCAATGCATGAGCTAATACCAACTGCCTATGCAGTCAGAGTAGGTACTACATTGGTTGTAGAGGGATGGGATGAGGTTGGTGGTAGAAGGATGGGATGAGGTTGGTGGTAGAGGGATGGGATGAGGTTGGTGATAGAGGGATGGGATGAGGTAGAGGGATGGGATGAGGTTGGTGGTAGAAGGATGGGATGAGGTAGAGGGATGGGATGAGGTTGGTGGTAGAGGGATGGGATGAGGTTGGTGGTAGAAAGATGGGATGAGGTAGAGGGATGGGATGAGGTTGGCAGTAGAGGGATGGGATGAGGTTGGTGGTAGACGGATGGCATGAGGTAGAGGGATGGGATGAGGTTGGTGGTAGAGGGATGGGATGAGGTTGGTGGTAGAAGGATGGCATGAGGTAGAGGGATGGGATGAGGTTGGTGGTAGAGGGATGGGATGAGGTTGGTGGTAGAAGGATGGCATGAGGTAGAGGGATGGGATGAGGTTGGTGGTAGAGGGATGGGATGAGGTTGGCGGTAGAGGGATGGGATGAGGTTGACAGAGTGACTTTTCAAAATAACATGAGTTAATTAGATTCATGTGCTCAGCAATACTATGGTCTATGATAACATTAGTGAACATTACACACACATACGCACACACACACACACACACACACACACACACACACACACACACACACACACACACACACACCACATACACACACACCTGACAGCAAATTGATTGCAAGCTGTGTTGGATAGTATCGTGGAACAGACCTCTGTAGGTGGAGTAGAATGCTCAATAAAGAATGGAGAAAATAGAGAAAATACTGAAAAGAGAAAGTCATGAAAGGGAGGACACAACATTGCGATGAGGTAAAGGAAGAGCCATATCCTCATAAGCTGGTCTGTTTGTTGTGTGGTTTTCCTTCCTCCTGCTGCCTCCAAAGGCCACCACTGACTGTGAATAGAACAGGCTCAATGGCCACACACAATGAGACAGGAGACTTGAAAGGCAATGATACTGGTCTAGGAAACATACCTGATCCTAAGCTGACCACTGACTGGTTACATCATGTCAGCACAACAGGAAGAACAAGGACACACCTTTAGACCACACCCCATAATGACACACCTCCAGACCCCCCACAATGACACACCTTCAGACCCCACCCCACAATGACACACCTTCAAACGGCACCCCACAACACATTCAAAACACACCTATCAATGACACACCCAACCAACACATTGTCAGAGCACACCCCACTGACACTGGTAGAACACACCCCACTGACACTGGCAGAACACACCCCACCGACACTGGCAGAACACACCCCACCGACACTGGCAGAACACACCCCACCGACACTGGCAGAACACACCCCACCGACACTGGCAGAACACATCCCACTGACACTGGCAGAACACACCCCTCAATGTCTCAAAAATGGCTCACAGAACAACTAGTATTGCCCTAGTGCCCTTGGGAACATCAGAGACCCATTCTCATAGGCCTTACCATCTGTGGAGACACACCCATTTGTGCAAAGACCCATCCCCTCTCCCAACAAAATGAGCCTGCCTGGACAGGCACACGATGATCTTTGTTTACATGTTTTCATGAGTGGGAGGAGGTCATGAATACCATTATTTATATTCAAATTGTAAGCATTACCAACCAGCCACACAGTGACCCACCAACCACAGCCACACTCATGCACACATGTACACACACACATACACACGTGCGCACGCAGCACACACACACACACGCACACACACACACACACACACACACACACACACACACACACACACACATACATACACACACAGACACATACATACACACACACACACATACACACACACACACACAAACACACACACACACACACGCGCGCACACACACACAAAAACACACATACACACTCACTCACACACACACACACACACACACACACACACACACACACACACACACACACACACACACACACCTTCCTTTGGTAGACTAGACCAAACTCCCTTAAGTTCTGAATCATGCTTTTTTGGGAGTCTGTCATTCCCTCCATGGAATAGTCCTGTAATGGATGACTTCTGCAGATGCTTTCAGATCTCAAGGTGTGGTGTACATACACGTGTGTGCATGTGTGTGCATGCTAATGTGCGTATGTACACACATGCAAGTATGTGTGTGTACGTATGTGAGTGTGTGCATGTACATATGTATGTGAGTATGCCATACCAACCTTGCCGAGAGTGGCAAAACTGATTTGTAGTAGAAACACAAGACATTCCAAAGCATTTAATCCTCTATTCTGAACAACAGAAAAGGAATGTTACGTAATCAGATTGTTCTTTTGAGACATTACATACTACAACTACCTGCAATGACTGGAGGTATTGCGTCATAAAATACCAAACTTGGGCTGGTTGTCGTAACAACAGGAATTGGAATCCGAAATGAGTAATGGTTGGCAACTTGTCAGGACTGGGGCTGAGTAATGTGAGGGACTCAAGTTCCATCACCATGGTTATCAAATCCCCCCCCCCAACTCACCTTGTCATAAGCCCAGCAAACTTCATGACCTCAACAACATCCTTTGTTATGCCAGCATGTGAGCCAGGGATGTCCACCATGAACCGCAACAAGGTCTAAGAACAGAACAAAACTGTGTGTGTGTGTGTGTGTGTGTGTGTGTGTGTGTGTGTTTGCGTGTGTACAGGTGTGGGCACACAATCAATATCTCCCTCACTCACCTCTCACCACCCCTCACTTCTATCATCACCTCTCACCACCCCTCACTTCTATCATCACCTCTCACCACCCCTCACTTCTATCATCACCTTTCACCACCCCATCACTTCTATCATCGCCTCTCACCACCCCCTTCACTTCTATCATCACCTCTCACCACCCCTCACTTCTATCATCACCTCTCACCACCCATCACTTCTATCATCGCCTCTCACCACCCCTCACTTCTATCATCACCTCTCACCACCTCCTCACTTCTATCATCGCCTTTCACGACCCCCTCACTTCTATCATCACCTCTCACCACCCCCTCACTTCTATCAACGTCTTTCACCATCCTCTTACTTCTATCATCACCTTTCACCACCCACTCACTTCTATCATCGCCTCTCACCACCTCCTCACTTCTATCATCACCTCTCACCACCCCCTCACTTCTATCAACGTCTTTCACCATCCCCTTACTTCTATCATGACCTCTCACCATCCCCCTCACTTCTATCAACGTCTTTCACCATCCCCTTACTTCTATCATCACCTCTCACCACCCCCTTACTTCTATCATCACTTCTGTCATCACCTCTCACCATCCTCCTCACCTCTATTATCACCTATCACCGTCACCACCACCCCACCATCATATCTCACCATCACTATTACCATCACCCTCACCTCATCTCCTCCTCAGTCTCACCTCCCATCTTTCATTAGCATAGCTGACAATGTAGTCAACATCCTTAAAGTGCTTGTCGTTGTCTTGAACCACTCCAAACACAGACCATGGACGACCTCTGTAGGACAGTTCAAATAGGAGAAGAGCTAAAGGTCTATCTTGATTGCAGGTAGTTGTCTCGGCTTCTTTACCAGCCTCACCCGCCCAAGACTACTGTTTTGATGTTATCCTGAAAATCAGCTGACACTGTTATCCCTGACAGCCCTCCTGGTAGGGCCTGCTGCCTCCAGATCCTCAGGTTGAGCAGTCTATTCACAGCAGCTTCATGGTCCCTATGCCCGTACACAAAGGAACCATCAGCCATCAACCACACCCATCTTTGAATGATGCACACACCTACTGACATACATACCTGTTAATGATGGACACACCCACTACTGATATGCACACACACTTATGACTATCTTTTGATACATGAAGGACACACCCACCTACCAACAGACCCACCTACGAGGGACACACCCACTCATCAACAGACCAACATATGAGGGACACACCCAATCATCAACAGACCCACCTACAAGGGGCACACACACTCATTAACAGACCCACCCACAAGGGTCACACCCACTCATCAACAGATCCACCTACAAGGGGCACACCCACTCATTAACTGATCCACCTACAAGGGACACACCCACTCATCAACAGACTCATCTACTAGGGACACACCCACTCATCAACTGACTCACCTATGAGGGGCACACCCACTCATCAACAGACTCACCTACAAGGGGCACACCCACCTATCAACAGACCCACCCACGATGGGCACACCCACCTATCAACAGACCCACCCACGATGGGCACACCCACCTATCAACAGACTCACCCATGAGAGGCACACCCACCTACAAGGGACACAAACATTTTAAGACACACCCACCATTCACCACATGATATAGACAAGTACTATGTCTGATCGGGAAATGAACATACTTCACTTTCTCATGTACAGTCCACGTCTTCACCATGGCCAGTGGGAACGGACTACTCGGGTTTGTGAACAACATTCTCATTATGTAGTTCTTTGCCAGAGGAGGGAGTTCCCTGAGGATGACAGAATAAATCATTGGCTTGGTATGGCAGGACAGACTCATGTGAGGTGCTGATAAGGTAACCTAGTCCGCACTGCAGAATGCTACACTGTCAAATTAATGTTGTGAACGTCTGTACAACTATTCTACACAAAAATTCTCAGACTCTTCCAACCCATAGAAAGTGCTAGTTAAAGTTTCTATTATCTGACTGCTTTCTTCGAGTGTGCGATAGAAACTACACTGAAACATGCTAACCTGTAAACTGCAAGGCAGGCTGGTGCGCTTGTATAGAGACCTTCCAAAGTAGCCGCAGGAAAGTCTTGCAACAGACACAAAAGGTCCTTGCTACGTATACCGGCCATTTTGTCAACCAGTATCAGATTTTCGATTCCAAATTCGGATTCAATTTCGAAATAGTCCTGTATAGTCTTACGTATCCAGACCCATTCCTCCATTTTTTCTTTCAAGGGTTTAATGTCTTAAAATGGAGGAATGTGTCACCCATGCCAAGTTAGGATATTGCTAGACAAATGTATTGATCATGTAGTGCAATAAATATGAAAATATATAACAAATCTAAGACGAAGGAGTTGAGTCTTCAAAAAATCCATCAATTTTGTACTTGGAATTCTTGGGATCCGCCATCTTTTCCTGAGCTTGTCTAATGTCCTCGTGTATGGCTTCAATTAGATCAGCTACAAATACATGAAGGTACATGTTACCATAGCAACACATTTATATACCATGTACACTCACATGTGATACAGCACACAGACCACAAGTAAGCAGATAAACAACAGGTGCACATACAGATGGGAATGTACACATGCACACACACACACACACACACACACACACACACACACACACACACACACACACACACACACACAGATACACACACACACACACACACACACACACACCATAGATACTCTATACTTTGCGAAGTATAGAGTATCTATGCACACACACACACACACACACACACACACACACACACACACACACACACACACACACACACACACACACACACAACACAGATACACACACACACACACACACAACACAGACAGGTGATGTAAACCAGAGCTCACCTTCAGATGTGAACCTTTTCTCTTGTCTGAGGTAGCCAAGTACGCACACTTTGAGTTCCTCTCCATAGAAGTCCTCAGGGAAAGAATGAATGATGTGGGTCTCCTAAAAGGACAAAATATATGTCTTCATCCCATCCAGGGTATACGCAAGCACGCACGCACGCACGCACACACACACACACACACACACACACACACACACACACACACACACACACACACACACACTAGACTGGCATAGCTCAGACCCAATCTCATGAACTTGGCCATTTGCTGTGAAGTCGAGTGAGATTGGCTCTGAGCTACACCCGACTACACACACACGTTCTACCAATTACATGACCTGTCACAGTAAGCACACCACACTATATCAAACAAATCACGCTAACATGATTTAACCCTCACCACATTTGGCACACTGCACCCTAGTACTCACCAACCTCGACACACACCACACCTCCACCATATGCACTCGGCACACACTACACCCTCACCATATGCACTCAGCACACATGTACACCCTCACCATATGCACTCGGCACACACTACACCCTCACCATACTCCTCTTTTTGTTTTGGTATGTGGGGTTCCAGCCTATGCTCATTACCATTGGATACACGGTTCCACCCGCCACACTGCCGTATCCGAAATAAATACCATTCTCCAGGGATTCGGGTAAGTTATCCACCACCTCCTGCGAGTAGTTTGCTACAAGAACCAGACGCACGAGTTGAACACAGCAGTCATGAACTCGGACAATCTACATTAAACATTCGAAGAAGTTCTCAACAAGCCCACCAGGCAGGAAGCTGGGGCTGATGAACAAACTGAATACCACTTGTGTCTACTACGCTCCTCACCTGTTGGTATACCTAGCTTTTTGCTTCCTCTACCAAATCCACGTACCACGAGCCCTTTCTCATAGTACGGAAGTTCGCCGGTAGCCATATTTCGTCAGTTGCAACATCACTCGCCGCAGAAAACCAAAAACCTAAAGTCCATTATTACGAAATCGTGAGGATAAACAAAAAGTAACTTTAGTCTTCCTCGTCTTTCTCAATTATAGCCCCACTTAACGCTAAATCCCAGTAGAATTCGGCACCAACTTTCTTCAGATGATCTTTGGCTTGTTGTTCAGTCTTAAACTGCTTTATGGACCAATTGTAGAAGCTTCTTGTTTCTCTTATACCCTACAGGGAGGAGGGGGAGGACTAAGGGGCGTGTGGAGGTGATGGGAGAGGGTATAGAGGAGTGGTGTGCGGGGGATAGGGGTATGAACATGTGAGAGGTGTGAGAGTAGTGCCAAGTGTGCTGTGTGCAGGTGGAGGGTGTGGGAGTAGTGCCAAGTGTGCTGTGTGCAGGTGGAGGGTGTGAGAGTAGTGCCAAGTGTGCTGTGTGCAGGTGGAGGGTGTGGGAGTAGTGCCAAGTGTGCTGTGTGCAGGTGGAGGGTGTGAGAGTAGTGCCAAGTGTGCTGTGTGCAGGTGGAGGGTGTGGGAGTAGTGCCAAGTGTGCTGTGTGCAGGTGGAGGGTGTGAGAGTAGTGCCAAGTGTGCTGTGTGCAGGTGGAGGATGTGGGAGTAGTGCCAAGTGTGCTGTGTGCAGGTGGAGGGTGTGAGAGTAGTGCCAAGTGTGCTGTGTGCAGGTGGAGGGTGTGAGAGTAGTGTCAAGTGTGCTGTGTGCAGGTGGAGGGTGTGAGGGTGCATGGGAGGTGGTGCTCACCTACCTCCCAAACCAGCTGGCATGAGGTAGAACTAACACTGCTGACTTCACCATCCTCTGGGGAATAAGATTCAGTATTACACAATGAAGCACAATAAATGCTACACACTAAACTCACATGCACACAGCCACCCCCTCACCTGCACTCACACCCACACACACGTGCAAACACACACACCCATCCAATGGGTTTTACCTTCAGCTACTCTTCCCCTCTTGTCCACATTCCATTTTATTCTTTTCATTAACAAGTTTCGATATTTCTTGAGGCATTTTGGACCTGTGCATGCATGTTCATAAGTACAAGCAATAACTACACAAGCACACAAGCACACACACACACACACACACACACACACACACACACACACACACACACACACACACACACAAACACACACACACACACACACACACACACACACACACACACACACAAACACACCTCCTTCAACAATGACCAAGTTGAGTTCCTTATTTACAATAAGACATCCTGTGAGATGTAGCTGCTGTGCATTGGTGTCCACCTTGAACTTGTTGGCAGGGTTTGAGAGATCTTTGATACGAAAGAGGTTGACATGAACACCGTGTGTGGTGTCTTCTGCTAGCTTCCTTATGGTTTTGACACGACGCTGCTCCTTTGTCAGCTTGCGAGAGAGATTATCACTTTCATGTTTCCTGTACAGGGAGAGGTGAATAGCAGGGACAGGGAGGAGCACATACATACACATACATACACACACACACACACACACACACACACACACACACAGAGGGAGAGAGGAAGATTAAGGGAGGAGGAGGTAGAAAAAGCATCCTCACTTTTGTCTAGCTGCCATCTGAGCCTTGACATGAGCCTCAATCTTGGTAGGGTCCTGTACAGCCTCTGTCTTGAGTACTCTCATGAGATTGGACATCCTCACCTTGGTCTCTGGTCTCTCCATCAGACCCAGTTGGATCTTCTCCTGCTTCTCCTGCTCCAGCTCACGGCGGTGCTGTTTGCGAAGTTTCTTCCTCTCCTACACACACACACGTTTGCACATACATACGTACATTCTATTATGTATTATATATCTATATCTATCTATCTATCTATCTATCTATCTATCTATCTATCTATCTATCTATCTATCTATATATATACACATGTATATATATATATATATATATATACACATGTATATATATATACGTATCATACACAGTACAAAAAGTAGTAAAGTTGATCTAAAAACAGTCGCAGCATGTTCCTAACATGAGGCAATCTTACGAAGAGGGATTTGTGTGAATGATTTCCATTTCTTACGCTAATTACAAGCAAACGAAATGATACATGTACATGAATGGAAATGAGGCGGACTGATGTACTCTAGACACATCGGGATACAGGGCAACAATGACAATGAGGCTACTGAAGACAGCGATGACAAGGAGGGATACTGAGGACATGAGGACAACGATGATACAGAGGATATGAGGCTCCCAGGAGAATGAGGTTCCCCAGGAGAATGAGGCTCCCCAGGAGAATGAGGCTCCCCAGGAGAATGAGGCTCCCCAGGAGAATGAGGCTCCCCAGGAGAATGAGGCTCCCCAGGAGAATGAGGCTCCCAGGAGAATGAGGCTACCCAGAGAATGAGGCTCCCCAGGAGAATGAGGCTCCCCAGGAGAATGAGGCTCCCCAGGAGAATGAGGCTCCCAGGAGAATGAGGCTCCCCAGAGAATGAGGCTCCCCAGGAGAATGAGGTTCCCAGGAGAATGAGGCTCCCCAGAGGAGAATGAGGCTCCCCAGGAGAATGAGGCTCCCCAGGAGAATGAGGCTCCCCAGGAGAATGAGGCTCCCCAGGAGAATGAGGCTCCCCAGGAGAATGAGGCTCCCAGGAGAATGAGGCTCCCCAGGAGAATGAGGCTCCCCAGGAGAATGAGGCTCCCCAGGAGAATGAGGCTCCCCAGGAGAATGAGGCTCCACTGTAGCATTCACTGTATATGTACACTACACAAGTCATGCACTCTCACATCTTTGGTGAGGTAAATGGGTAGCTCCTTTGTCTTGTTGGGTTCCCCTGGGGGGTACACAGGGATAGGGTGCTCAACCAAATTAGACAGGTTCTTGAAAGAATCCTTGGAGAGCTCTTCATCACCAGGAGGATACCTGCAGACAGATTACACACACCTCTAGCATCAGCCAAGACACAGTGACACCTCTAGCATCAGCCAAGACACAGTGACACCTCTAGCATCAGCCAAGACACAGTGACACCTCTAGCATCAGCCAAGACACAGTGACACCTCTAGCATCAGCCAAGACACAGTGACACCTCTAGCATCAGCCAAGACACAGTGACACTTCTCTTACAACAACATTCAAAGGATCAGTTACGTAGATGAGGCTGACGAAGGCACCTGCCCAACCAACATGTATGGTTCTGGCTCTTGAGTGGTCAGGGACACATGTACACTACACTGAGAGGGAGACACATGTGTGGGTGTAGCCCCACCCAACATGTGTGGGTGTAGCCCCACCCAACATGTGTGGGTGTAGCCCCACCCAACATGTGTGGGTGTAGTCCCACCCAACATGTGTGTGGGTTTAGTACAGCCAACATGTGTGGGTGTAGTCCCACCCAACATGTGTGTGGGTTTAGTACAGCCAACATGTGTGGGTGTAGTATGGCCAACATGGGTGAGTGGGAGCGTGTGCCTCCTGCATCTCCCGTCACACACACACACACACACACACACACACACACACACACACACACACACACACACGTACACACACACACACACACGCATGCACACACACACACACACAGCACACACACACACACACACACACACACACACACACACACACACATGTACACACACACACACACACACACACACACACACACACACACACACACACACATACACACACACACAAACACACACACACACACACACATGTACACACAGACCTGCCAATACTGAGTATGAGTGCATCCCACCACTCCACTTCAGGTATAACATCATCTTCGTTGTCAAAAGATGGTGTGATCAAGGCCAGTCGAGTGGCGGCTGAGATGCCTGTTTTCTTAGCAGTAGCTGCAATCTCGTTCTGCAGCTTCTCCAACTGTACTTTAGCCCGGAGTGTTTGCCCCATCTTGATGAACTTTCCTGGTTCATTGAACTTGAAGGCCTTGGGCTGTCGTCCTGAAGGGACAGAGCTGAACAAGAAATACAAAGTTAAGAGGTAGTGAGCTTTCAGTGGTAGAAATAGCATACAACCTTTGCTAGGACAAATGGCTGACCCAAAATTATATTGTAGGACATTATGAAGATTAGTCAGCCACTTCTAGCCATCATAGATTATGTATGTATGTACATACGTATGTACATGCGTACATTTGTAATACAAAGGAATTTTTATCACTGAACCTTGCCATTGGCAAAACAAATTGACATTCAACTGTAATAGCCAATAATACAGACTCACCTCTCAGTTATTTAGTCGGCCAAATGGCTGACACAACTCAATTTCGGTCAGCCATATTTATGTTTGGTTTGGAAAATGGCTGATGGCAGGTAGTAATTTCTAGCTCTGAGCTCTACTTAACCCTAGCCTGATAGCATACAGGAAGTACACACTGAGCCTGATAACGCACAGGAAGTATACAATCAGTCTAGTAGCATACTGGAAGTACACAACTCCTCTACAGGAAGTACACAACTCCTGTTCACGAGAAGTACTCAGACTCACTCAAGCCGGGGGTCATAGAAAGGGCTTGTCTCATCAATGACATCCTGAGGTCCTCTACGAGCGACCTTCTCCATCTGATCCTTCTTCTGAGCTCTTATGTTGACCATAACTGTGGGTCTTCGCAGTGGCAACTGGACTGCTTTACCAGACACGTCCACTGTACGACCTTCAGCATCCACCAATACAGACTTTGACCTAAAACAGACAACACAACCTGCAGTAGTACATACCACAAACAGACAGTACAGATCACAGTAGATGGTACAGACAGCAAACAAACATGTCCGAGCGACTAGACCACACGGTGTGGATCGGACCACACGGTGTGGACTGGACCACACGGTGTGGACTAGACCACATGGTGCAGGAGGTATGCTGGGAATGCAGCAAACAGGAATACATAAATAAAGTGAACATTCTACGCATGTAATTACTCTTTGTACCACTTACTTCCCTTCATCTTGTTTGATGGTCCCAGAGAGCTAGATGGCAAGAGTCATAGTGAGGGAGGTGACATGGTGACAGTGAGGGAGGTAATGTGGTGACAGTGAGAGTGAGGGAGGTGACATGGTGACAGGGTGACAGTGAGGGAAGTGATGTTGGGACAGTGAGGGGTGAGACACTCACAAGAGCAGGGTTGGCCTTCAGCTGTGCTTGTATCTTTGCCTGGAGCTCAGCCGCTTTGCGAACCTTGTCTAAAGACACAACAAATGGAGTCAAAGATGACACTCTCACTTCTCACAAATAGGGAAAGTGTCTCCTTATTAGTAGCACACACATAAAACACACATATGCTAAGCACCTTAAAAGTGATATGTGCGCATGCATGTACATGACTCCACACACACACACACACACACACACACACACACACACACACACACACACACACACACCTAGGTTCTCAGTGGTTGAGCTGACATTCACAGGGATCCCATGTTGGGCAAACATCTTCTTAACAGCTTTCTGCTTCTCTTCTACAATCTTCATGGTTGTGGCTAGAACATCTTGGGATGAATCTACTGTCTCAAATCGGCTACAGAAGACCACCAATGGACAATACTCAATCAACTACTACTGATGCTATCTCATCTGACTGACCCCGGTTGGGTAAAATATGGATAGGGGCAGTGCAGATTATAACCTGAGGAGGTAATCCTGACAACATGCCAGACAGATGTAGTTTTCACCTGTCATAGCCGGACAAGTCATTTAAACATTTAGACATAGTGTTACTGCTAAATTAACACATTTGCTACTCATAGTTCATAAATGGTAAGGCCATCTCTAAGCAATATGAATTAGTATTTGTACAGGTGTAAAGTTTGCCTATGATTCTAAGCACAACTTATTGCCATTGCCCTGGAAAGGGAAAGATGTTATATATATCTCATAGAAAACTGCTTTTTACAGCTAAATCAAGTGGTATATCTGGAGTATCTCTGTAGACAATGGACTTATGTGTTTGTCATATGATACTCAATGACATCACAACAAAATGGCGGGAAACGGTATGGTGATTGTTTGGCAGTTTCAGTGGTTAGAAGCTGGATTTTAGAAATTTGAACAAAGAATTCTCTTTGATAAATATGGTTTAGCTACGTAGCTAATTAACTTTGTTTTGACCAAAAAGGGCATACCAGTCGAACTGGTTCTGACGCAACTTGCGATGTATCGTTTTTCTCCTTCACAAATCACAACTGTGCTAGCGTTTGATGCTCTGGGCCAAAATTAATTTACCACTTCTGAACAGTGCCCACAGAAAGTTGTCCCTTGGTCTTCTTTTAGCTAGGTTCACTTGTAGACTAGTAGCTACTTGAGCACCTGACATTTTGTCCGTTAGATGTGTTCACATCCCGTCACATGACCAAGACTGCCGGTCAAATGTCTGGTGACTGACTGCTATAATCTACATTAGATATGTCATGCCGAACTACACCAGGTTCTTTTGGAATGATCAACGGGGGGTCAATAGCACAGTGCTGTGATGTAAGAGGGGCAAATATGTATGTACATATGTGGTGCTGTAGAGGTATGTACTGTATATACATGACTGTGGGGTCTCTGGTCACACCCCTCAGGGAGGGGGTCATAAGGTGGTACATACCTGAGGCTGTTTTGGTCCAATCTAGCAAGTTTATACACAGATATCACTGCTGTACCTGATGTACTCGTGCACACATGTTACAGAATAAAATTCAAGGTGTGAAGGGGGATATCCCTTCTTTCTAAGAAAAATCCTGTTACATTGGATGTACATATGTTCTGACTATACCGATCCATCCACCTACCCACCCACCCACCCACACACACACACACACACACAAGGACGTACCTTCTCTTGACCCTAGATTGAGCAACATCGGCTGTAACAACCTGCAGGTAGGGTGAAATTTCTAGCACGATTCCCAAAATATGCGTGTTCTAAGAAGACTGACGCACCTCTGGCGGCCTCTTCAACGCAGTACCAATTGACTTTTGCAGTTGAGATGTCTTCATCTCCAAGAAACGTTTATAAACTGCGTCCACGAAGTCAGTAGCTACTGATGCATTTCCAATTAATGGTTTTATTTTCTCTGCAACGTACAGAACATGTTGTGAAGACACCATACTCCACAGCAAGAAGAATTCACAGCTCACCAAGAGTTTGCTTTCGTTTCAGTTCTCCTGACAAACAGTTCAAAACGCTTTCAACTACATCTGGTCTATTCACGCCGAACGTTGATACCACTAGGGAAGAAACCCACGGTTTGATGTCCGCTACAGCGCTGGCTCCCGCCATTTTTGCAGACACAACGCAAGGTTTGAGTAGAACCCTCTTATTACCCAAAAAGGCGGGGCAGGATTACAAGCACAAGAATATTAATTATACCTATGATTATACTCTATAATATGATATGCTCTTACCAGAGACACTCTTACCTACTTTATTGGGATATGAAATATTACGCATTCAATATTGGAAAATCATGTAACTATCAGCGTTCAAGGCACCATCGCGAACAATTGGGGTATTAAGGTTCTCGTGTGCTAAAATAGTCAAAAGACGGTCATAGTACTCATGTACAATGAAATCAAAAAAGAAAGACTTGGCTACACACGTCGTTGTTTGATGTGTGTTACAAAGATTCAGGATTTGTCAGAGGGCAATGTTAGTCCTCATCTGACGAGGGTCTCTCTATTCTTATGGATACATAACCTTCTGGCTTAAGAGCTTCAAAGTGCATCTTTCTTCCATCTGGCAAAGACATGTCACAACACTTCACAGGAGCAGAAAGATTTGAAAGGTCAACATCATCTTCATTAAACTGTCTTCCCTCCTTTTCACATTTGTCCATTTCAAATAGTGTTCTAAACACCTTACGAATAGCTTTAGTGTCCACCGGTTGACAGTAGCGAAATCCTTCCTTCCTTGGATCCACTACCACCCGGTCGTGATGGTCTTTCTTGGCAGCTTTTGTTCTTTGTTTCTTTGTCAGTTTAGTCTTCACCTCAGCTGTTCCCTTGTCTTGACTATGACCCTCCTTCCCAGAAGTAAGGGCTAAATGTGCTACTTTTCCCTTTTCTTTCTTTCCTTGTAAAGCTAACCATTCCTTCATTGCTTGTATTTCCTCAGCATGTGGGTTGTGTGCGGTCTTGAACAGCGTAACACGTGGCAAACCATCATATATGAGTCCTAATCTCTCAGCCTGACTCACACACTCAGCACACTGAAGTTCAGGTTCTGTGAACACCTCGGGATATCCCCTCTCCAGATCAGAAGGTGAAAATTCACACATCAAGTCCTTGTGACCTAACCTGGGGTGAAACAAGAACACAGACTAACCAACCCTTGGAGTAGCATTTGCTTGAGTCATAACCTACGCACTTTGCCTTTATCCACATCTCCTTTATATCTCTCAGTTGTTTTACAAGGTCAGAACTATAACGACAAATCTTAGCCGCCATTTGACTTATAATAGCAGCGTATCTAATCTCCCCCATCCGTAGCCAGGCTTCAGCACAGCGGTAATAAGCCTACGGATGAGACAACACACCTTACAAAACAGATGAAGGTTGTACTAACAGTAGCCCAAACCTTATCATAGTCCGGCTTTAACACATATGCCCTTTGACTGTCAATGCAAGCCAGCCTGTTGTAATGGGAGGACTCTGAAATGATCGCGCACATCAGCACACCATCAACAATCATGTACACACACACACACATGTATGTGTGTAGGTTCGGCACTTACCAACACTACACCTACCACGCCCACCATGTCTACCACACCCACTCAGTCACTATGCCCACTACACCCACTCAACCACTATGCCCACCACACCCACTCAACCACTATGTCCACCACACCCACTCAACCACTACACCAAAACACCCACTCAACCACTATGCCTACCACACCCACTCAACCACTACACCCACATCACCCACTCAACCACTATGCTCACCACACCAACCACACCCACCCAACCACTATGCTCACCACACCCACCACACCCACTCAACCACTATGCCTACTAGTGTTGCTGTGATAATCCTGATACATGATGTATTGCGATATGTTCTCTAAACGATACGATCCACTAAACGCACTACATGTCATGATATACAGTAGCAAGGAACCTATCTCCAGTGGCTGTCCTGCTGTGCCTGCAATGCTAGTACACTTAACCTTCGATAGCAACCACACTACTGTATATTCTCTAAACATTCAGCACTTCATAAGATCGTCCTCCTTGGATTTATGTCCAAAGTATCTCAAATATTTGACTAAATAGCCATTTTCTAAAACTCCATCATGTTCTCCAATATTTCATCATTCAACTTTTCAACAGAAGATAAACTTTAAAGCTGGACTCAAGCTTTGTACTTCTACCAATGATTCTTCTCCTGTGCTTTGGATTGAGCATTCTATAATTTCATTCTGTTGAGATGGGCCTACCAATAAAATGGCGGCTTCAGCAGAATGATGTTTGCAGCTATCCCTCAAAACTTCCAAATCGTACACCACAGAACTATGTAAAACACTTTAATGTTATTTTTGCTAATCTTTAGGTTCGCTTGACTCCAACATTTTGTCAGCCATTCTTAAAGGCGGAAAAACTACTCTAAATTCTCTTGTCAGATGAATTTTTTGGAAACTAGGTGTTACTAATGTATAGAGAATATACAGTACTGTGGCCTCACAGTCCCTACACCTCACTCTCAGTTAATTAATTACCGAGCGGTTTAGTGAGGTTAATTGATTGAGTCGTTAGCGTAGACAGAACTCGATTGCCAATGCATTATTGGCTATAAAAAGTCTACAAGGGCCGCCGAAGGTACGTCTTTGGTTGTAAATCACATGTCAAAACAGAAGGTAAATAACAGATGCACTGTGAAAGACTTAGTTAAGTGTGCGCTACAAGTTGATGGATAAATTCGCGCGGAAATCAAACTACTCAATAGAAATTACAGTCCGCTCACACTCCCAGTGCTCACGGTTTACCGGTCTTAACTACCTCAATACCCGATGTGGACTTAGATCAATCCAAGGAATGGAGTGTCGTCTGAATTACTTTGTCCAGTAGAGTGAGGTTCTTTTTGGGAAGTCAGAACATCCGCCATGTCGCTCTCCATTTTCGACTGCCATTGTAGCCATGGCTGCTATTCTCACATCCATTCCAAATTCCAATTATTCAGCGAGGTTCTGAACTTTGTTCACAACTAGTGTATCTTAAGTCAATTACTTGAGCACAATACACACCCACTGACCAAACAAGGTATACTTGAGCGCAATACACACCCACTGACCGAACAAGGTATACTTGAATGCTCAGAAATGTCTGCCATTGGAAGGCATTTATATAGAGCACTTAGCTAATGTTACCATGGTTATTCCCATTTGTCATAAACTGGATACCATAAGATTCAATGCGATATAAACTGGAGCAGTGCGATATGGGATTAAAAAGATGCGATAAATGTGACCTTATGAGGACAGTATACTTGGTAGCTAAGCGACAAACAATACTCAAGAGACCAACTGGCAGTGCATACCATAGCAGCTCCCAGGACTGGTGAAGACCAAGGACAATGCACCATGTATGCCCCTCAATGTACCCTGTATGCCCCTCAATGCACCATGTATGCCCCTCAATGCACCATGTATGCCCCTCAATGCACCATGTAGCCCCTCAATGCACCATGTATGCCCCTCAATGCACCATGTATGCCCCTCAATGCACCATGTATGCCCCTCAATGCACCCTGTAGCCCCTCAATGCACCATGTATGCCCCTCAATGCACCCTGTAGCCCCTCAATGCACCATGTATGCCCCTCAATGCCCCCTGTATGCCCCTCAATGTACCCTGTATGCCCCTCAATGCACCCTGTAGCCCCTCAATGCACCATGTAGCCCCTCCATGCACCATGTATGCCCCTCCATGCACCACGAATGCCCCTCAAACAATGAATGCTCAACACCCCAGTGCAACCTCATACACCTAGTAGGAAGGTGGTCTTTCACATTACAAAGCTTATGAAAGCAGTACAGTATCTGTAGTTTTTGTCACCTATTATTGAAGGTAACCCCATCGGAACAATATACATACGTAGCTGGTACCGAAAATCATGTATGCACGCTACGTGCAGTCTCTTGCCTCATAAAAGCGGACAACTTTGGAAAGAATGCTGTAGTCAGGCGAGTACACCTGCCAGGTATACGATCGACAGGCTTCGCAGTAACCAAAGTTTTAGCCAGCTTCCATTGCAAAAATATTCGATAAAAATTGCCTCTGCCAAAACACGGATTTTACAATCGCATAGGGCCAGACGACAGCTGAGCAAATTGAACAATCCTCTCAGAGGATACCTACCCCATATTAGATGCTCCCAGGGCTAGGAAGGACATGTATGATCAGTTTCCTGGTAGAATTCTCTGTAAAAAGCTATGTTGGTCCACCTCTAGGATTGAACGTTATTTGACATACGTACGCACCTCACGCACCAATCCGTGGGAAAACATTAGGAAAGTTAGTTAAACCATGGCACTTAGTGGTGTCACGTCATTTATCACACTTGTTTCGCTCGTGTGATAAATGACGAACACCACGAAGAGCCATGGTTTAACTAATACTAGGTACACTGACATCGTGACGCATCATGACGCATCATGACGCATCGTGACGCATCGTGATACATGTCTAGATAAGGAATATTGTCGTGATACACTTCTAGCAGTATCATGGTAACACTACCACACCCACTCAACCGCTACACCCACCACACCCACAATGTGTCCACTCACCAGAAGTCCTGACACTTGAGGTAGCACATAGCTCTATTGCAGTAAAGTGTTTCACTGTAGGGACTAGACAAGACAGCAGACGAGAGGAGGGGACAGCAATGCAGACTGCACAACACAACATGATGAATAGTGTTTTCACTTGACTAACAGATGACCTGTACCATAAACAAGGCACCACACACACACATGTGCATACACACACATGCGCATACACACATTCGAACATGCGTACACACACACACACACACACACACACACACACACACACACACACACACACACACTTTTAAACTTCATTATTACAACCAATGCAAGCTTACAACAATAAAGGAGCCACAGAAAGAAGAATGATTGCCAACACATACAGTAGATGATGTGCTGCAATGGACATGTTAAATGGCATCAAGATTACAGGAAAGGAAA
>CAUJGJ010000314.1:10000-13000 GCA_963170055.1 Halisarca cf. caerulea | reverse complement strand
TCACACTTCCAGTAGTGAGAAATACACCTTCCAGAGCGACATTGAAACTGCTGGGCACCACAGGCACTGGAATTAGATACAGATCCTGTGGAGGTAATTGGTACATTAATTAAACAGCTGAATTATGTGGCACCCTGATATGGTCATTTGCGCAAATGGACAATGTTAACATCAGGAAAATTTCACAATCACATAAAATTCTCTGGTATTCTGTGGTATCTTAAGCTCAATAGTGAGTATTATGATATCTTATTCAAATATGCAAATTGCTGATGGATACCCATTCCTATTATTACATACCAGAGGAACAGTTGTAAGTGTATAGCAAGGGTACACAGGAGGCAAGTTAGGAAAGTAGGCAGCAACACAGAACTCACTTTGGTTTAGCTGATGACTTTTACTTGTGGTGTTGTGAAAGAGAAGCATCAAAGATACTATAATCATGAAATATCTTAGCATCTTTCATCAATTTAGTAAATGACACTGTAGAGATATTAAAAGTGACTTGAAATTCTGTCAGGGAGTGGGAAAGCAGATTCCTGTGAGTCTTCTGAGATTGGGAAACACAGCTAGCTGTTGCATTCATCACTTTCTCTCATTATATAGAAGTACTGCATGTCACTACAAGTGCAAGGGGTGTGACTTCAAAGAATATAGACTTCCTACAATATAATATTGGAAAGTGCTAGCTGTTAGTTAATTGGCATGCATATAAAATTTTCTGTAAAAATTACACAGTTGCAGTTGGCTACATATAACACAATTCATTTTATTGACTTATTACTACTAACAGATGAACACTAACAGTACCATTAGGCAATACTATTGATGCTGAGTATTGCTTTCCATTTCTCCTTATTCTTTATATTTGTCCAACTTAATATCATATTTACTACTTTGCTGTGGATATTGTATTTCTATTAGTTGAATGGAAAGTGTTCCAGATGAAAGTATGATGAGTGTCTCTCCCATTCAACCTATACCTTGATTCCTAGACTTCTAATAATTTTATCATGTATATATCTGAGAAAGTCCAATGTGCACATGCATGAGTTATATCTGTCACTGAAAACATGCTTGTGTGTGTATAGGTGTGTGTGCCTGCATTGTACATGTAATTAAAAACCTCTCAAATTTACCCCCTCTGTAACCAGCCAACCCTGCTAAGTGTACTGAATGGCACATTAGATATGCATGTACCGAGTGCAATTCTTGGTATTCTGCCAACCCTGCCAACCCCCCATTAAATTGATAACCCAATTGGACTAGAGAGGTTTCACTGCATGTGTGTATAATAATATTATGTATGTGTATGTGTGTATTTGTGTGTGTGTGTGTGTGTGTGTGTGTGTGTGTGTGTGTGTGTGTGTTTGTGTGTGTGTGTGTGTGTGTGTGTGTGTGTATGTGTGTGTGTGTGCGTGTGTGTGTACGTGTGTGCGTGCGTATGTGTGTGTGTGTGTGTGTGTTTGTGTGTGTGTGTGTGTGTGTGTGTGTGTGTGTGTGTGTGTGTGTGTGTGTGTGTGTGTGTGTGTGTGCGCGTGCGTGCATGCATATGTGCATGCGTGTGTGTGCGTATGGGCGGGTGTGCGGGTGCATGCGTGCGTGCGTGTGTGTGTGTGTGTTCTTTCCATGTGTATGTGTGAGTGCTAGTCTTTGTAAACATAATATATATTATAAATATGCACACTTCACCGATGGATGTAAATGTGTTTTGTGTGTATTTGCACACATCTGTTCTGAATGAAATGAAGGATAAAGTAAGGGAACTGGATAAATGAGGGAGCAGTAATATAGTTTACAGTAGGACTAGTGCAGATTTGTTTTAGTAAAACCTACAGCAGAAGGTGGGCGAACCCGTTATCTGCAGTACAGATGGGTGAGGTCTCACTGTATGTGTGTAGGCTTTGCATGCATGCACATTTTGGTGTGCATAGTCAATGACATATCTCTATGTAAGTATTTGTTGTACGATGCGGCAAACATCAAAGCAAAAAAAGTGTGCATTTGCATCTGATACTGCACACTTTTGGTGACCTTTTGTCAAAAAGGGTGCAGTATCAAGCAAACGCCTAGTTTTATGATCATAACAACTACCTTTTGTCAATTATAAGTCAATTCGCATGCCATACAGAAGTATAGCGCAGCTCACCAAAAACACCTCACACAACCTAATAGGAAAAACAGGTTAAGCGCCTACAACAAATAAGTTATTGTATGGCCAACTATGCATTGGCTCCTTATTGCACTCGCCCCTCAGGCGCAAAGCACCCGAGGGAACTAGAGCACTAAATACGCCAATACACAGTTGGCCATACAATAACTATTACATACAGTCTTTACTACCAATAATTATTACAATGCATAATTATTTATCAATTTTTGATCACTGTGATATCTGATATAGTGAATGCTATCATCAACATGCATACATAAAACTTTGATCTATTGGTAAAAGTCAAAGTTATTATGTACATGCCAATGAAGTAGCTTGACAAATTTTTTACAAATGTAATTTAAAAGTATAATTATTGTATAATGACATAATAATTATTATAATCATGTGCAGTTATGTCATCACTCATAATAATGCCACAAGAGATTATAATACTGTACACTAAAGACTCTGCATATATTTCCCTATCAAAATGCATTATATACTAGAATAAAGGGACTTTGGGTTGAAAATGTAATGAATGAGCTGAAAGACATTCCAGATGATGAAATTGTTAATTATTATCAATAACATCTGTAGTCTGAAATAATCAATAGTCATAATAATATTTAATATAATACAAAGGCCACATTAGACCATACTGTGAATGATCTGTCAATGGCATTTATAAAGACATAGATAATGTTTGTATAAGGAACATGATGTCACCGGCTTGTTTACAAAATGTCAATATTATATAAATTGGAAAGAGACTCAATTCTGTATTGATAAACTTTACTTCAAATTGGGTTACCATAGAAATCAGGGGTCACACATAAAGGATTCAC
>CAUJGJ010000314.1:0-5000 GCA_963170055.1 Halisarca cf. caerulea | reverse complement strand
TAGTGCAGATTAAAGTAGTTATTACTTATAGTAAAGGTCATTGACAAATATTAATCTGACATACAATCTGCAAGACCCACGCACTGAATACTGGGGTAGAGAGGTTTCATTGTATCTGCACAGCATGTTATTGGCATACCATCAGCAAAGCTTTGGGGATCCACATGCTTAGGGATGCATATATTTGATGTAGGGTACCAAGTACCATCCGACTGACATTCTATAACACTGGTTCCTTTTAGCTGGTAGCCAGGTATACACTTGATAACCAACTGATCTCCAGGTTTGTACAGTTCTTTCTTGAAATTTTCCACATTGTACATATTATTTTCAGGATATTTGCAAAACCCTGCGGTAACAAATCAGATACATATAAAAGTGTGTAATAGACTTATTATATAATATCATACCGACAAGATCCCATACATTATTTAGACATTTTAGGTTATAGCATAACTTGTATGCTGCGGACTTCCAGGAGATTGGCTAATATTTCAAATTTTCTATGTTCAAGCAAATTTTTGTAAATGACTTCCAAGAGTGCTCCCATTGTGTTTATGCTTCAATACCAAGCTTAATTGACATAGTAATGAAACCTGGCTTTGTTTCAAGCTTTATTACTTCACCGGGGAATATTTTATATAATGCATTTGTGTTTTGAATTGCAGTAATGTATATATATATATATATTCCTAGCAGTCTTATAACCTATGCAAAAAGCAATGGACATAAAATCACTGCATATTACATAATACTTATAATAACCATTCAATCCCGGGCTCTTATTGTGGATATAAGAATGTTGATCATGCAGTGGATAAGTAGATTTAGTATTATGAACAATTCATTATATGCCCAAGTACAGGAACTCACTAACATTATTATTATACTACACATTGTGTCATACCTTCAGCAACAGATGAATTCCCGGTTTCCACATGTTGAGGGATACATGTACCTGGTGTAGGGAACCAAGTACCATCAGATTGGCATTTTATAACGCTACTTCCTTCAAGCTGATGGCCAGGTTTACACGTAAGATTTACAAAATCTCCAACTTTTGACCACTGTTTTTCAGGACTGGTCACATTGTAGAAACGATTTTCAGGATACTTGCATAACTCTGTGGCAGCAAAGCAGGCAAAAATGTAGTTCATTAATATATAAAAGAATTAAGTGTTAATATATAACAATAAAGCATAGAATTATGTGTTCATAAAATAATACAGAATTATAGTGTCAATATTATTCCACACATTATGTAGACTAGGTCTAACATCATAGCGCTGAATATTTTTTGCAAGGTGGCATGAAAAACTATTTAGTGACACTATTAGATTAAGTACTAGTATTCAGTTAATTTAGATCACTCTCATGCATTGATTTCTGTAAATTTGCATTGACATGCATGTATACTGTGCAGTACATAATATTATTGTTATGAGCACAGTGTTTGAAGCACACAGTCAAAATCATCTGTGTATATAGTCATCACAACTTAGCATGTTCTCTGAATTAAACTTTAAATTATGAATTAATGTCATGTAGTTATTCTCACCGGAAATCTGCAATACTTCATGCACCAGTTCAAAGCCAGGTGAAATGCTCAGTCCAGCAGAGATGGTTCTAACAGTTTCACCCGTAAAACGATTTGCTACAAATATGTTACTGCTGGATTTCTGGGTCCAGTACACAAGATCCTCAAATACAGAAATTGTGTGAAAACTACTTCCAGTTGTAAGATATTTTACAACAGCCCGTCCTTTTCCATCCAAACGGATACTTTCAATCAATCTGTACTTGGTGTCCAGCCAGTAAAGTCTTTTCCCAGGGAGATCCAAGGTTATGCCGGTTGGTTGTCCAATATTGTCACTAACAAACATCTTAAATTCTGATCCATCTGTCTTCATTCTGACAATACCAGGATGGGTGCCCCCCACACTAACATATAACTCACTAAAAGTATAGGAAGAAATATTAACATTACTATATAATGGTATGCATGGCAAGATAGTTATATAGACAATGACATTACCATTACATTTGTCTCTCAATGCATTATAGTACTCACTGACAAATCATGCAAAGATTTGAGTTACATGTGCACTGCAGGAACATACAGCAAGGCTTGGTTGGCCCATGTTTCTAATGGTTTAATTAATTTTTACAAGGTTATTGTAGTGTATAATGCACACTAGATAGTATGTACTTATAGCTCTTACTTGTTGAATGGATTTACAGATATGTCCTTAGGTTGAGGAAGTTTGCTCTTTACATAATACCTCTGATCACCATCCGTGCTTACTACTTGAACTGTTCCTGCATTAGAGTCTACCAAGTACAGCTGCTTCTTGATCCAATCATATGCTAATTTTCTAGCATTTGGCCAATATGCAGGTAGACGGATTACTGATAGAAAATATGGACTACCACATTGGTTTCCTATTATGTGTGTACGTTGGCTGCTGGACAAGCTAAGATAAGCTTCGGCCATTATTTGATCTGGAACAGCTGCTACATCATTGATATTGGTTGGGGTAACAGGAGAAGCTGATTTTATTCTTGCAAGATTAATCCAATAAACCTGCATGATTGTAATGAAATACTTCAAGATATATTTCATATTTAAAAAGTACTAGGTTAAATAATATAATATTAATGAGTGTATATTTAGAGGTATACTACTACTACTACTACTACTACTACTAATAATAATAATAATAATAATAATTATAATAATAATAGTAATTATAATAAATTCTTATTTACACAAGGTGAGACATTAATTAGCTAGAGTCTACTGTTAAGGCCCCCAGTATCCCACACACTCACTACGTACACACATAATCATATTAAATCAAATTAAATTAAATTTGAGTTAATTTGGTGGCTGCAGTAGGTCATCTTCTCTTCCATTCTTAAGTTGATGGTAGGGGGGTGCAGGAAGAAAATGTCAGATGGCACACAGGTGTGATGGTGCCCTTTCCTTTAATTCTGCTTAATTACAGTGCTAACCTCCTGAGCCACCAGTACCTCCATATGTGGGTATTTTGAAACTGAGTACACACTCTTCACTTAATGTAAACTTCAAACACTGTCAGTATGCATAATGGATAAGTGGAGAAGCAACCATAGTACTGCATTTACCATGCATGGTCTTAGGCTTACTCCTATTGCTCTTTTATCAATTGTATTCCATGCACACTTTGTTATATATGTACAGAGCATATACAAGTAAAAAATAAAATGAAAACAAATAGGGGTAATGAAGAGTGAAACTAGTAGCTAAACTCACAGTATTTTTGTTGTAGTCAAAAGCTACATCGCAAATGTAGCCATGTCTCATGTTATTGATTTCAGTGAGTACTGACTCATGTGGACCTGCTAAGGATAGTTGCTTAATCGTATTTGTGCTTCCAAAAATGATACTACCATGTGGTCCTACAAAAGAATTGGAAATGGTTGTAAAGACAGAAAATTAAGGTTATGTCATTGAGTGGTATGTATAGTGATAAACTAATGTAATTATCAACAATTTATTTGTGCATACATATTATTATTATCACAAACACAATATACAGACTAAAATATATACAATTATAATATTTTGTTTGTACATATGTTTAATGTAATAGAAGACACAGCAAATAATAGAAAGAAGTTATTTTGTTCCTGCATTTCAAGGTAACATTAACTTGCATAATATTGTACCAAAATTGTATGGTTACTAATGACATTGCATTATGTATTTGGCTCTTCAAAGAGCAAAATGTCAATGAGTAATAGACATGCAAAAAGAATTAAATTCCACATTCAGAAGTCTTTTGTAGCAGTATGCAATTATAGTGTGTGAATTACTATAATGTGCACATGGAAGTGATAATGTGCTATATATAACATTACCACAAGCTGGTACATTGACACCATACTATAGATAATATAGACCATACAGTTCATAATTATATACATGTTGACGCAAATGTGTATAAACACACATGTATACAAGCACACATGACTGTATGTAAACACATACATGCTCACATCCATGTATGGATGCATGCACACATATATGCATGCCTGCTTGCACATATGTTATAATAGATTATTGACTGTATATTATACACCATTATATACACACATACCTACTGCTTTACAACTTTTACGTGATGAACCAACGTCATGAACATCATAACCACGAATGCATTCACACTTGTAGGAGCCAACATTGTTGACACACCTCTGACTACACTTTCCATATATTTCACACTCGTTGATATCTGGAAGAAAACCATGGATGAGTACACATACCTGCATAATATTATGTATGTTTGCATATATATGATCGAACTGAGATGTACGTTTCATTACTTGTCTATTAAAGGTATAATAGTATGCATGACCTTAATTATAATTATGATAGCTATACATAGTGACTGTCATTGAAATTGTTTCCCCTGATTTAAAAATGGCATTACTAAAATGAGACAAGGACTTTTAAATTAGCTTTGCCTATTAATGGTATGATATATATATATATGTCTGGCTTTGTTGTTACTGTAATTATAGTGGTTCAATTTTTTATTTAATTGGCACTGTAACATATTTCCATCTTTCTTGCTATTATTATACTATAATTATAAATCTTTAAAAATAGGTGTGTATGCATTGCTGATTAACAAAACAGGCTCAGAGTATAATAATTATTTTTGTGCTATACTCCATTGGGTAAGTTTTTTATCTTTGTTGCCTTACCCTGACATTGACCATTTTTCATTTCAAAACCCTTTTCACATTGACATTGAGGACCACTGGGAGAATTCATGCATTGGTGCTGACATCCTCCATTCTTCATGGAGCACATATCTGCAAATTAGACAGTAATTTAAATCTTTTCAACATAATCCGAGTAGTCACAACTATACCGCTTTTATATCATATGCTAAATGCAACTTAAGCATGAATATTGATGTGAATTGTATAATCACTCACCACATTTGAAC
>CAUJGJ010000313.1:9652478-9654978 GCA_963170055.1 Halisarca cf. caerulea | reverse complement strand
TTATCACCAATGCCGCTTTTGATTTTTATGCGAAAATCATTCCGCTATATAGATAAGGTCACTCACCAGGTATATTGAAGAGCATTAGCTACAGTCACAAAGCACTCGCATCCTTTTCCTAGGAGGAGTTAGCGGAAAACTGTTTCGAAGGTAAAAGTCGTATTCTAGTCAGGATTCGTCCGTACAACAAATATGGCGGTTCGTAGGCTTATACGGGCTGTTTTCGAAATTTCTCCATTTCGCAAGTAAAAGTAAAAAGAAGCCCTCAAGGTCTCTTTCCAGACACCACAGAGAGCTATCGTGAAGATTCGCCCGTAATCACCCGAAGCGCGTGTCAGTGAACTGCGAACAAAAAATCGGCCTATCTTTATTATAATAAGATAATCCAATGCAATACATTCCGATTTTATAAAATGTGACATCATGGGTCGGTTATTACAAAGAATAATTATTGAAATCATTCACACAAGAACACGCATGCACGCACGCATGCATACTCAGATACACACACACACACACACACACACACACACACACACACACACACACACACACACACACACACACACACACATACAGACACACACACACACACACACAGACACACACACACACACACACACACACACACACACACGTACACACACACACACACACACACACACACACACACACACACACACACACACACACACACACACACACACACACACTTGCACACACACACACACACACACACACACACACACACACACACACACACACACACACACACACACGAGATGTAGAACAGTGATATCAGGTCAAGTGTTTGTTATCAGTACATAATTCCCTTCTGAAATACCCATGATGATGTTTCGATCACATTTCTTGTGTAAAGTGCGCAGACTTCCAGGGATGGTTTGTGTATGAGATTGCTGAACAATGCGTACGATCACCATAGCTCAAGCACACATACACATACTGTATGCTTAATTATGCGTACTGTGGTTGTTTGCACACACACACACACACACACACACACACACACACACACACACACACACACACACACACACACGCACACACACACGCACGCACACACGCACGCACACACATGCACGCACACACACACACACACACACATACACACAAAACACACAAACACACACGCACACACACACACACGTGCATACACACACACACACACACACACACACACACACACACACACACACACACACACATCCACACATGCTCACATACACACACACATACACCGACACAAACACACACGCATATGCATATATATACGCAAACCCACACACACACACGTGTGTGTGTGTGTGTGGGTGGGTGGGTGTGGGTGGGTGTGGGTGGGTGGGTATGTGTGTGTATGTGTTTGCATTTGTGTGTGTGTGTGTGCGTGTGTCTGTGTGTGTTTTTGTATGTGTATATGCGTGTGTGTGTCTGTGTGTTTGTGCATATGTGTGTGTCTGTAAGTGTGTGTTTTTTGTGTGTATTTATGTTTGCGCACGCGTGTGTGTGTCAGTTATTACTATTCTGTAGGCTATGAATTTGTATAATCTTTGTTGTTGGTATAATTTCTCCAAGGACCTTTCCATACCTGTACAATTTGTCAAATATTACTCACAGCACATGCAGTGTTCCATTCAATGATGTATATACCACACAACGAAGCTGGTGAGACTGCGGAGGGGTACAAAACTTATCTGATTGACTGAATATCATGTAAACATGTGAGAGTTAATGTTTTAATTATTCAGAAGCTAGTATATAGCTTTGTCGGACACTTTATTCGCAGAATCTCAAAATTTGATGTGCACTCAAATACATGATATGATTACTGGCATGCATATACAGTCCATGCAATTTGTTAGACAATAATAATAAAAAATTATAACAAAATAAAATTATGTCTTCATGCAAAAAGTGAAACAATGCCCATTAACAAGTCTTGGTAAATATGCATTACAATGTCATGTCTGAGAAAAGAGGCTGCTCATGTTCCCTATTACCAGCAATTGCAGTTGCAGTCTCCCCTTCTTCTCCTGCCATACATGTCGCGTCTGAATCTTCCTTTCTGCATGATTCTCTTAGATTTGATATCTCGGGAATCTTGTTTATCTTGGTCACAAGCAAAGAGAGCAATATCTCCAACATATTCCACGGATAGAGTGCAGATTTCAGGATCAGAATATACTCCGTCAACAATACGTGCAGCGGACTTTACAATCACATTGTGCAAAGCAACACTGTAGAGAACTTGAGAGCTGTTCTTCATGGTGAGCAGTCTATCGGTCAGTTCATCATAAAGCTTGTCGTAAGCCTTGACAATTTTTTTCATTTTAGGTAAAGCTGGATTCTCATAAAACATAGCAGCAGTGACTCTAGCTGCTGATAGAATCATGTCCTTCATGTAAGCTTTATTGTGCCTCTCTTCACCATCTACATCAAATGTTACAAATGATACAAGACCTCCCTTTTGCCCAAGGAAGAT
>CAUJGJ010000313.1:9629978-9632478 GCA_963170055.1 Halisarca cf. caerulea | reverse complement strand
GCATGCATGCGTGCATAGTACTCACATGTGCTTCCTCATCGTCACTCCATGTCCAACCTATTATATGTGGCAATAGCGTACTATATAATATAGAACTCATGTGTCAAGTTGACTCTAACGTTCAATGGAACTAATGTGGCAGTAAGCATATCCATTACTATGAATTTTATGATTACTAGTACTGTACATATAATATATATGAGCAATATATCTTGTGATACCAATTATAATACATATATTATAATATTATGTGAAGATAAAATTTTCATGAAGTACTTATTTAATTATATAGAACCATCTCATCCTTTGGTCTCAAACCATCCGCAACTTGTTATATCAGCAACCAGAATCGGGTTTACATCCACCAAAGCACCACCACTTTCCACAGCATCGGCACAGGCGATCATGGACGTAGCATATTGGATGAGCATAGTAGCAAGGTCCGGCATAGTTGCCACAGCAGCCGTGAGAGCTTCCTTTCAGCCCCCAGATTCCTCGAGCTCTTCTTTCACGTAGTCTTGCAGGAGGAGTTGGGACAACACCATTATCACCACGTCTACTTTTGCTGCCTTCGGCTTTAGACAGAAGGATTTCCAGTTCTTGAGAGCACATAAACAGAGTGCGACCATAGGTGTAGGTTGGTGACTCTTCACAGATGTCATCATCACTGATAGCTCCCTCAGTGATTCTCCTCACAGACGTGACAATGGTGCTGTGGTACATGAGGCTGAGACCAATCTCATTGATTTCATTGTCCTGGTGAGGAACGGCTTTGAAAAGCTCAGCCACCAAGTCTTCATAAGCTTCAAACAACTCATCAATCACAGGGAGACCTGAAGCAGTGTTGTAAGCTTTGTAGCTGTTGCGAGCAGCACTGACAATCCTCTCTCTCATACTAGGAATCACTCTGTCATGTTGGTACCTTGCTGGGAGAGACAACTTTACAAAAGGGAAAGTGAGGTTACTTGTCACTGAATAGATGCCAGATTTGGACACAATGTCGTATCCTTCAATGCTGACAGAGAACACAATATACCAACTGGAGGATTTCCCATTTGGGTAAAATTTCCCACTAATCTTCTCATCCTCGAGAGTGTCCATTTCAAGGAGACCTCGTATTTGCACAGCATTTGGCAGTGCCAAAATAGCAACAACTACCAATGGTAGAAGAGCAATGCTGAGGTTGAACATCTTTGCCATCTCTTGACTTGTGAAGTACTATAGAATACTTTTGATTCAGATGAAGTTTTGATGCTAGGTTCTCTGTTTTATAGGGAATGCAGAGCACATGATACTACGGATTCTCGCTATGAGCACATCGGATTGTGTGGACACCATATGAGGTCACAGGATGTAGGTAGCGGAAAATCCACACAAGAACCCAGCATTCTCTGACAACCCTACGGAAATCTCCATATTTGGTAGCGAAGCAGAAACTAACAAATACAATCACCCCAGTTTATCAAGTATAATGTGTACAGGCAAAGATGGCTATCAATATTACCTGTGATAGCGCACATGTTGACTTGGATAGTTTAATTATTCTACAGTGGAACCCTCTAATCCAAACCTCTGAATTGCAGACACCCCTCTATTATGGACACATGCCACTGAAACCAGATGGTTCTCCATGCTTTGCCATAGGACAGTATATCTTCAACCCTTCAAATGAGGACACCTCAATTATCAGCCCAAGGTGTCCGGATTAGAGGGGTACGTCCACTGCATTTGCTCTAGCTCTCTCTTGCATGTACCATATAAACAGCACACTCACTAAAACAATAGTATCTATAACATAATCATAGCCTTACTATGCTTAACTTGATGCTAACTGTCAACCATGTACCTCCCCTTAGCGATACTCCCGAATTCTGTTCTTTTATATATATATATATATATACCGTATACTATACATACCCATGCACCCAAAGTCATATTATGTACGTAGCTGAGTTCATATATATCCCCTTAAGATACGCGCATGTGTTGACTACGTTTCTACTATAATAATATTATACTATATATATAATATATATACATTATACTACAGTATATGTATATATAAATATATATATATATATTAACTATATATATATTATCCTGTTGCAGTTTTCAACTCTTAAAATAATGCAATTCTATCTGAAATCACTATACATGACACTACAGTAGATCAATGTGTACTTTGAACAGAGCACATGTTGTTTATTGTACATGTCATGTAGGCCGACTGTACATTGTCAAGTTCTGTGCAGTACTGACTTTCATCTCTCATAGCACTTTCACAGTAATAACACTAAGTCTTGTATACAAAGTAAGCCCAAGTGAAAAGAGTGATCTCAACTTCACTCAATATCCTGTTACCATGGAAGTGTTTGAAAACAGAGGCTGACCTTGATTAAATTCTTATCTTAGATGATAAAAAGAGCAAATGCCAAGGCTGCTATATATCATGCAAGGAAGCCTTTGTAAGCAGCAAACTTCCCATGTAGGAAACTTACTA